>PVHX01009606.1:0-75252 GCA_004024805.1 Geosciurus inauris | reverse complement strand
AAAAAAAAAAAAAGACACGTGAAACTAAAATGAGAACCAAGATAGCCTGTGTCCAGAACTCTTAGGTAAGACTGTATATCACCCATGTCACTTGACGTAGTTGGTAATTTTCTAATAAGAACAGAACCTGACACCTAGAACCCCCAGTATACCAAAGACACAACAATGTACTCATTGAGACTATCTTCAAGACCCCTGCCAGCGCCTGCGCCAGCACAAAGGGAAACCGAGTCCACGAGGGAGCCTCCAATGAAAACCACTCACACACACACACACACACACACACACACACACACACACGTGTAGAACAAGGCATGAAAGACTCTTTAAAGAGCTCAGGTCCCCCTTTATATATGCTAAGAGGCCTTTTGTCCTCCAAGGCTACAGGGTGCTTAGGGTGTGACTATTCTATTAGCACCTTGCAGCTATTCACAGGAATAGCTAATGGAGCTAAGGCCAAAAGCACATGATTGAAAAACCTGATATTGTTGCACTTTACGAACTGTGGAAGTCCTCAGGCCAGCTCTCTCCCACAGACCCCCATTTTTATGTTTCCACAAACCTAAACTGTCAGGAGCTTTGCTTCTCCTCATACAGGGCCTTGCTTTGATTGACAGCTCTGAAATCACTGGGGGCTTGACCACACAACCCTGTGGAGGTGCCACTTATGATTTGCCCTTCTGAGACTGTCATGCTTCTCTCAAGATGTGTCCTTCCTTATTTATTGTAAACAGTTACAATACACTTGGTCTTGTTCATGAACAGCTTGTCTTGTGGTATTTGAGAGTTGAAACAAACAAAAGAAAACACCACCACCAATGAAATCTGGGTTCAAGTGTTGGCTTTCTTTTACAGACTGAAGGCATGTGTCCTCAAAATTCACATCCTTAAGCTGTCCCTATAAATTGACTGTATTTGAGATAGGGTTGTTACAAAGTAATTAGGTTTAAATAAACTCACAAGGTCAAGGCCTAATCCCAAGAATATGTAGATACTCATAAAAAGAGACACTGTGTTAAGGAGCAATGGGAAGACAGCCATCTTCAAGCCAGAAAGACAGCCCTCACCAGAGCTCACCATGCTGGCACCCTGACCTCAGATTCCTAGTATCACGAACAGTGAAACAAATATTTCTGTTGTGTAAACCACCCAACCTATGGTATTTTGTTACACTAACTGGTTGGCACATATGCTTCTAAGGAACTAAATGAGTAATTAATCTCTGTAGGTTGCTTAATCTCTTGAATCAGTTTTCCCATTTGTAAATTATAGATAAGTACACTGCTCGGCATATGGCATGAACACTTAGAATTAAGCAGCAAATTTTTTCTGAAAATGCTTTTCAGAAAGTAATATATTTTATAAACGTTAGCAGTTATAACACTCATTATTAATTTTAATGCCAGGTATGCTAATAATTCAGAATGTGCTAGTCAGGGTTTACCTATCATTACATAATGAGTTTTTTTAGGTTTGTCTGTTTTTGGAAATTAGGTTTGTTCAAAACCAGATAACTGAGGAAAAACAAAGCATGACAGTGACAGACAATTCCCTATGAATATGTTCATATTTCATCATGGTTCAGCCTTTGAGAGAAAAGAGTACTGACAAATTTGGTTAAAGGGTGATCAGCAAACACATATTAGAAGCTGGAGATGGGATATTGCCTTAGAGCCCTGTCTCCCCCTGTGTAATACATTTGTTTATATTCGGGAGCAATAAAGCTAGAGGTCTTTCTCTTTCTTACCTGGAGAAGATAATGCATTCTGGAGGAAAAGTCTCTCCCTCTGCATAAGCAGAGATGGGTCAGTGCTCCAGCATGCTACAGAAGCCCCGGGACTGGGGATTTCAGGGCTGCTCTCCTGCTCTGCAGCCACATTGCGTGTACATTGCGACATCCAGCTGTCCCCAAGTCACACAATGGGATGCTTTAGTCAGTATTTTTGCTGCTATGACTAAAAGAGCTGACCAGAGCAATTGGAGAGAAAGTAGAGTGTGGGGGCTCACCATTTCAGAGGTCTCCATCCATAGACAGCAGATTCCGTTCCTAGGGGCTTGAGATGAAGCTGAACATCATGGCAAAAGAGTAAGGTGGAGGGAAGAACTCACATGATGAAGAGAAAGCAGAGAGAGAGAGAATCTACTCCCCAGATACAAACTATATACCCCAAAGCCACACCCCCAATGACCCACACCCTCCAGCCATACCCCACCTGCCTTCAGTTACCACTCAATTAATCCCATCAGGAGATAATTCATTGATTGGGTTAAGGCCCTTGTAACCCAATCATTTCTTCTCTGAACCTTCTTACATTGTCTCATATGTGAGCTTTTAGGGGGCACCTAACATCCAAACCATAACAGGGGACTAGGGCTCAGGGGACTGCCTGTATAATGTCCTGTGGGTCTGTGGATAAACACTCTGTCCAATGATCCAAGTATCTCTCTCTCTGACCAGAATTCAATGACGCACTTGGAAGTAGTTGTTGCTTTCCACTATGACATAGACATTTGAATTATTCTTTTGTTGAATAACATGGTCCCCCAATAACCTAGTGCAAACTTTAGTTATTATGCTACATTAACAATGTAAAATTTTGAGCAAGTACCCTCACTACCAGCTCATCATTTCTCAGTTCACTATGTAATCAGATGCCCGTCATCTTTAGGAACAAATCACTCCACTTCCTTCTTGAAGTGACTGGTCCCTGTGCATTGATCATCAGCTCACACACAGACAGCAAAGTGTGCAGTAGTGTTGCTCCTAGCCACCAGTAATCAAACCAGGTGACATTTCATAAAAATTGCAAGGAGAATAGGGAACTGGCCTCCTCAAGAATGCAAAGACATGGAATGTGATGGTGTCACGTGTGACATTTGAATTGAACACAGGTAGAGTTATAAAAGAAGCAGCTGACTGCAGGGGTGTTGACATTGGTGGGACTCTACTTATTAAACAAAATGAGAAAGACGGCATAGGAGAAGTTAAACAAACAAAACACTCATATTAAAGGAAGACTCAGAAATACTGCATGATGATGAAAGGGCAAAAGATAAAATATCAGAATCCAATCCATACTTTTAATGACCAATGGCAGATTTTCAAGGCATTGAAGAAATACTCAGTCCAAAAGGTAAGTCATGTGACTTTCTACAGTCTTAACACCTCATTCCACACCAAGTGAGAACTGCCCACATATAAACAACACAATAGATATAAAGAAAAATTTAAAGCATATGCATGAAACACATACAATACACGGTTCTGTTTCTACAATGATAATCACAATATAGGACCCTTCTATCATGTCATTTTTCAAGTGGGAACTGAGATTAATATCAATACCAGAGTTAAGAATTTAATAGTTTTTGTTTTTTGCAAAGTATCTTCTATAAGCTAAACTTTGTTTAAGAACAGGAAACCCACTTTTTTATGTATAATTATAATTCACCAATTAAAAATAAATAAATAGGAAGACACATGGAGTAGAGAAACAGGATCAGGGAAGAGGAGGAGGGAAAGGGGAGTTACTGGGGAGTGAATGGGCAAGTTCCATTATATGCATTTATGAATATATCACATTGAACCCCATTATTGTGTATACAGAGCACTAATGACATTAAAAGAAAAAAAGACTCAGTGTTTTCCTAGTTAATTTTCAAGGCAATCGCCCATCCCGGCCTGCAAGCTTAGGTCTTTTTCAAACAGTAAAATATAGACCTAAAATATCTCACTTTTTTAGCTAAATTTTTCATTTCCATCAGTCTTCCCCATGTGGAATTTAGATGAGAATTACACTGTCAACTTTTTCATAATATATAATATGAATATTTTTAGGAGGTCTTTTTCACTCAGGATTTGAACCAGCCTCACCATTTTAAGTGCTTTTTAACATTTTGAGGATTGTGTGTGTTTGATATTCTATGTGCTGTCTATAAGGCAGTTGTGCTTCTTTGTTATCTTTTTAAATTATTTTCTTTTATTTTGATTAACATTTAATTATATATATTAATAAGAGTCCAGTGTGATATTTTCACATCTGCAGGTAAAATGTGCTTCTGAGAAATATTTCTGAACCCAAATGAGTAACAGTGGACCCACATGACATACAACTAACTATCTCAGATTAGGTCAAAACTATACAATATGTTCAATTTTAAGAAAGCCTTTATAATTTCTCTTTTCACTGTAAATTGTTAAAGCTTCAGCGATTCTCCCATAAGTAACTAGAGAAGCCAATGAATCTATAGAGAGAAAAGGAAATAAAGGATGCTATGGTCATGGGAAGTCATTAAGTGATGGCCTCCATTAATCTTCATTTGGATAAAGATTTTAATCATGATCTCCTATTGACCTGTGATCTCTGATAATTAGCTTTCTTGTGGAAGAATGAAGGTGTCCAACTAAATGACCTCAGATGTGGGTAGAACATTCTAAGGTTATGTCAGTGTGTGAGAAGGCATCTGAACTCTGAAACAAAATTCAAAATATTGACAAGATGGAGAAACTTTACCTGTGCTGTCTTCTAAAGAGGGAAGGGGAATACTCGACTTTACTAATATACCTTCAAACACTCAACCAGATGCGCCTGAACAGCTCCTTCCAATGTTACCAGAGGTTATACAGAGTGAGCTCACTGTCAAGGTAACATCTTTCCTGCGAAGACCATCCCTGATCTTGGGACCTGGAACAGAACTAGCCTGCCAAGTACATACAGATTGTACCAAGTACAGATTGTGCCCTTGACTTTTTTTTTATTTTTTTAATTTTTGAGACTCTTTTAAAAAAATTTGTGGTTAATTTAATCCTCATATTCTTCTCAGGGTTATAAATACTTTGATAAACAAGCCCATATAAGCCCATGACCAATCACATTTCTGTCTTCTTCCCTAAAAAAAAAAAGAAGAAAAAGAATTTTCCCTCCTGTGAGCCTGTCAATGCTATTTTCACTGCCTAGAATCACCAACTGTGTCTCTATTCAAATCCTGCCTCTCCTTAATGCCTCAGTGAATGCAAGCAAGGGTCACAGATACTACATGCACAGGCACACACTTCTTTCAGCTCTGTACTATTTCCTATTTCTATTTCATTCTTTCCTATACTTACTATACAAAATTTTGTAATATTTCATATTATGTTCTAATTTGCACCATTTTCAACTCAAGCTATTCATCTACAAACTGTCTAATTCATATCATTTGTTTATTTATAATGGATATCTTATATTTGTATTGATTTACAAGAATCATTTTTACATTCTTGCTAGTTTTGTACATTACAAATATCACACAATTGGTTAACTTTTAATTGTATTCAAACTATTCTTTGTTCAATTGAAATATTCTAATTAGATGTATTTACATGCATTGTTCTCTTTAGTTTTTACTGTTTGGTTGTTTTCTAAGGTTCTCTATCAGTAACTAACAAAGACAGTTCTCTATAATTTCTCATATTTTAGTTTTGACCTTTTATTTATTTATTTATTTATTTATTTATTTTTGCCTTACTAGGGATTGAACCCAGGGACCACTCTACCACTGCTATGTTCCCAGTCCTTTTCGATTTTATTTTAAGACAAGCTTCTGCCAAGTTGCTGAAGCTGATCTTGAACTTGAGATCTTCCTGCTTCAGTCTACTGAGTTGTTGGGATCAGAGGAATGTACCACCATGCCTGGCGCAGCTTTAACATTTAAATTGACTACTCTGTGAGAAACATTGTTATGTAGATGCGTGGATTGAGAATCATTTTTTTCAATATGATGAATCAGTTTTCTGACCCACTGTTTCAAATCTATCAAATTCCATAGTTATTTGTTCTAAAAATTTATTATGTGATTTTTACACAGATTCAGCAATAGTACAATAGGTTCCTTCGTACCTGTCACTTAGCCTTTAACAACAATCAATAAGGGAATGATCATTTTTACATACAACCCTCAGTTACTCAGCTCTTCTGAGTTGATACAAAAGAGAAATTACCCCACAGTGGGGGTCTCAGCAGAAATCCTGGGAGGCTCTGGAGCTGGGCTGCTCCCTTGAGCCTTGCCATGAATCTCAGGATGCTTAAGTTTTCATATTCTAGCACTAATTCAGTAGCTGTGGGATGCCTCTGGAAGGAAGAATTTGGGGGATGATGTTTTTAAAACTTGTTTTCACTAAAGAAATCCCTAATGAGGGTTTAGAGTGGGGCACCACTTTTCAGCATCACTCTTAGCAACTAAGGAAGTATGTACTTCATTCTTTAATGATCTTTGCAGAGCATCAGAGCGGTTACCACATCATCCACTTATATTCTAAAATTGTATCTTGGTGAGAATACCTTGACAAATGCAGAAAACAGCAATTAGAAGAGTATTGACATTCTCATTTCCAACTTTCTCTAAACCCATTAAAAATAATAATAATAAGGTTCATGATGGGCTTCCCAAGCTAGAGTGAATCATGTCACAAAGTCAATTGCAAATATTCAGGCTTTTGTAATGAGTCCCTCGTTCCCTGTTAGCCAACCAGCCTGACAATGTCATGCATTCACATGTTTGCCTTGGCAAAATCCTCTCCTAATTGTCAATTTCTATTTCATTATCTAAGTTGTGGTACAAAATCAAACTCCTCCAGATACAGTGGCACATAACAAAAGGTTATTTTCTTGCTCATGACACATATGCTTAGAGGTTACCTAGTGGCTGTGCTCCCTGGAAAACTTAATCCAGGACAGGGACAGTAGAAGGGCCACAATCTGAAAGATAGAGTGACTGGCCACTCTCTTTTGCTGCTAAAAATATCCCCCAAATATTACATATACCATTAGCCTAAGATAAGCATTTGGCCACAACTAACTTCAAGGAATTGTGAGAACAGCTATGTGAATGAAAAGAGGAAGCAACCAACTTCATTGAACTGAAAATTACCTGAAACCAGGATTCATGTAATATTTCAGGAGATAATTACTTGAAAGGTGTTTCTAATAAAAAGGAATCTATAAAGAAAAATCCATACAATTTAAATAAAAATGATGAGAAAATCAAGAACTTTAGACATTCTGTTGAAAAAATCTGACAGTGAAATTGATTCCACTATTGAAAGGATCCCTTCTGGCTGGGGTATATCTGAGTGATACAGCACCAGCCTAACACAAATGAGGCCCGAGATTCCGCTCTAGCATTAATTTAAAAAATCTCCTCAAATGAGTATAATAGGAAAAAAATAATGAAACAACTACAGTTGATGTGTTTGAATAAAGAGGTTGAAAGGACAAGAAATTCATCAAATTATTATCCAGAAGAGGAATATATTGAAGCTTCTAGCAAAGTATAAGTACAAAAACATTTGCAAACATTTGAAGGTAGATCATAGAAGAAAAAAATATTGAATCTTGATTTTGGTTTCTTTCTTTTTCTTTTTACTACTTTTTCTTTTGGAATCCAGGGATACTTTAACACTCGGCTACATCTCCAGCCCTTTGTATTTTTTGAGACAGGGTCTCACTGAGTTGCTGAGGATCTTCCTTGCTTGTTGAGGCTGGCATCAAACTTGTGATCCTCCTGCCTCAGCCTTCCTAGCTGCTGGGATTACAGGTGTGCATTATCATGCCTAGAGCTGTTCTTGAATTCTGAGTCATTATTAAAAAAAAAAAAAGGAGTAAAGAAACACTGCCAATACAGCAGAAGCCATGAAAACCAAAGAGAAATGAGAAATACATAAAAATTTCTATTAAATAAATTTTGGAGAAAATAATTTCAAATATATAGTAAATATGCTCAAAATGTATGAGAAAACTAGGCATAGAAGGAAATGTAACAAGAATTATCACTAGGCATGAAAAAAGAACTAAGTTACCTATTATACTGTACTCATTTAAATATGATTGATCATTTCCAGTACATGAATGAGATGGTTTGAAAAAGAGAGAAATTATAATAACATATAATCTGTTTTTTGCAAGATATTTAATTAAAACACCCATGGTAAGGATAAAAATAATAATCATATCAATACAATAAGAAATGCAACACTGATTTCTAACTCTGCTAAAAACCATACCAAGAAAATCCCTTTCATTTAATTATTTAGGTCAATGATAGAGTTGTTGTCTTATTTGAAAAAAATTAAACCAAATAAGTATAACAGGATTTGTTATAAAGCAAAACCAAACATAGTTTCATATGATTCCAAACGTGTAGCTCAATGATGAGGAGGATTCACTCTATATTAACAACAAGGCAGTCAGGTAAGAAATATAGAATTGGGTGAGATGAAACTGTGTTCTTAATTATTTCTTTATAAGCTTTAGAATTTTATGATTTTATAAGCATATAATAATTTTATAATATAGAATCTAACAAAGAAAAATATGAACAGTTCTGCCACAAAATTTATTTTCTAAAATTTGAGTCATTATCATTTCTACAGTACTAAAGTGCTACACAACTCAAGGATTAACTTTATTTGCTTCCCTTTACTTTTACAGCTAGCTAATATCAAGTATTCATGGAACTGTTACAAAACATAGGTAACTATTTGCAAGCTAAGAAATAGCACAATTGAATAGAGGTTTATTGACCTTAATTTTGTAGGGAATTGTGAACAGTCACATTGTGGAAAGGGAGAAAATTTGGTTGGTGAAAATTTTCTCTCTCTGTTCACACATATTTGATACAGGCTTTCGTGTAGTTGACATTTGCTTAAAATACATTATTAATAAATGTTGAGTAGATCATTTTTAATTATTCTGTATGATAACAATAAATTTCAACTGCACTTACTGAAACATTGCCTACTTTTCTACTTACCCTATTTGCATAGCCTATTCACCTCAAGATAACATAAATGTATGTCATTCAAAATGATAGGGTATGTTTTAACAATCATAAGTTTTTCATTCAATAAATATTGATAAAAATCCTCATCAAGGATTGTTGTTCTCTTGGTTTCTTTCAGAATTTGGTCAGGTTGATGTTTTTTTTTCTTGAGCACGGGTAAGACCCTTCTTTGCACTGCCTGTCAGAATTGCCATATAGTCAGTCTTTATTTAATTTCTACTTTGTTTTATATTATATTATATGTGCTAAGGGTTCAAAGGCTGAATTCCACTCTCTGAAGGCAACTCATATTCCATTTCCAGAAGACAGTAATAACTCATACTCCATTTAAACATACATGGAACTGTAACTTTTAATAAAAGGAGAAAATTTCTACATGATAATATGAATTCCCAAAATAATGTTCAAGAATGGGTTAAGTATCAGAGGAATAACAGCAAGAGAAATCCCTTTGCTATTTAAATTGTCCTAAGTGTACAGAAAAAAGCCAAATTAAAAAAAATCCATGTATTAAATGTCATTAAAATTTTTTTGAAGTAATTACAGCTTTACAGAAAGTCAAATCTTACTTCTGCACTTGTGTTTTAATGAAGTTTTTTTTTTTTAATGAAGTTTAATGCATTCCAAAGATGATTTTTTACATTTTATCTGAGAAAATTATGCAAAGTCATCATCTTATCTAGAAAGATATATAGTATACATACTCATATATGTGTATATAAATATGTATAAAAAGAGAGAGACAGGATTTGCTTTCTTATTTAATATAAAATATAGGACACTTGAAACGAGAAGAGATTTTAATCTTGGCAAAGCATATATTGAGATGCTGACAATATTCTTTCCTATATGTGATAACACTGAATATCTCATAATTGCCTCATTTGGTTTCGGTTGAGAGTATATGCATTTCTACTCTTCTTATGGTCCTTGTTAAAATCACCTGAAGTAAATAGGATTTAAAGCAAAAGAAAGCAAATTTGAAAACCTCAGAAGATAAGCTGACCAAATCCTTGAAGTTATTGTTATGCTTTGTTTTTGCATTCCTGAGTGCTGTTTATTCTAGGATACAAAACATTTGATTTGTGGGCACTTAGTAGAATTAACTCTCAAATTTATTATTGCTGACTATCTTGTCAAATTTGGGGTCTGGCTTCTTTCTGTATAACAAAACAACTGCTTGCTGATGACTTAAAAACAGAAATACATACATAAAACATCAAATACTTTCTTCAATTCTACTATGGGCTTTCGATTTAAGTTTGCTGATTTTGCAGATTGCAATCACAACCATTTATTGTTTTCATTGTGTTCTCCTCTACGCCTGCCAGTTTGATTAATTTGGTTCTACTGGTACTCTTATCAACTTTAAAGGATTTATAAAATTCTGTGAGTTAGAGATTATACTTTCTAATTCCAAATTGTAATTGAAAACCCATCTGTTCTCTCAGTTTTGTGTGATCTCACATTTACCAACATTGTCATGTTATAATTTTCTCCTGATTTGATGAACACAGGGCTCGTTAGCCAACATGTGATATGTTATATAGAGCACTTAAAAGTAGATACTTACCCCTTCTTCATCTCTAGCCTCTACCTGCTTGCTTCTAGCCTCCCATCTCTTGATTGCTACCATCTACACAGGTGCACTTTAGGTTTGTGGGAACTGAATATTTTCATTAAATATTGGTATATCCAACTATAAATGTATGTTTATAAACAAAAGGACTATATCTGTTATTGTTTGGATCTTTAACGTCCCTCAAAAATCTCATGTGTTAGTTCAGGAATGGTCAGAGGTGAACTGATTATGACAGCTGCTTCCTCATCAGTGGATTAAGCACCTCGATGGATTAATAATTGGAATGAACTTCTGGGTGGTAAGTGCAGGCAGATGGGGTGTGGCTGGAGAAGTAGGTCCCTGGGGGTGTGGCCAAGACTACATCTGTCTGTAGCTTTCCTCCATCTTTCTTTCTCTGTTTCCTGGCTTCCATGAGCTGAGCAGCTTTCCTCTGCTATGCCTGTCTGTGGTGATCTTCTGCCTCACCTCAGGCCCAGAGCAATGTAGTCCACCAACCATAGACTGAGATGTCTGAAACTATGGGCCCAAATTAGTCTTTTCCTCCTATAAACTGCTCTTGTCAGGTATTTTAATCACAACCACAAAGGGCTCTCTAGCACAATGCCTCTTTTGAATGAGGTCATAAATTCATCTTCTACTTTCCTTTCTTTCTTTTTATTTTTATTTATTTATTTTTTACTTCTGTCCAAAAAGACTCTCATTGTAGGGATCATGAGCTTTGGAAAAAACACAGTCCTTTCTCTCAGTGACACTTATAGCACATTTTAACACATTTTATTGTCCTTCTCATTCGCTGTATTTGGATCTTTGAGTCTTTTATCATAATTGATTTAACATTGTGTCCCCAGAGTGAAATTAGGGAAATATGTTTATCCTATGATTGGAATAGCCACATCTTCTCATGGATACCAGATACTTACTATTCTGTCCTGGGGGACGGATGCATCTGCCATTTTACACAGAGAAACATGCGGTTGATGGAGATTAATGTAACTAAAGCCACAGTAGGACCTATATTTAGTGTTATAATACAGGCTTATACTCAAAACCATAATTCTTTCAAGGATGATACACTAAATTAATATAAATGACTTAGCTCAAAATCAACCAATTATTTTAATTTCCTTTCTTAACTGAATAAAATAAAATTATGTTTATAATATGATATGATATTTTGTATCATATTCTGTTTTTAGCTTTTTATAGAGGGTGGGGAGTGACTCTATATCTTTAGGGTGGAAGTGAGGCAAAGTAGAATGGTAGAAGGATGTGGCATAAGAAATTTGTTCAGTTCATGACATCCAGGAAGCAGAGAGGGAGAGAATGAGGTGATAAGAGCAATACATCAACCCTAAAGATGTGTCCCCAGTGACCTATTCCCCCCAGTCACACACCACCTTCTTACAGTTACCATGCAGTTAATCCATTCAAGTGGATTAATCCACCTATTAGAGTATAGCTCTCATAACCTAATCATTTCACCTGTGAACATTCTTGCATTGACTCACACGTGAGCATTTGGGGAACATAGAGCCAAACAATAGCAAGGTTGTATAAGTCATTTTAAAAATCAAGAATTTTGAAATATATATATTAGTTTAAATTTTAAAATTAAACATAAAAAATGTTAAAAAGAATAAGTACCGGTCTTTGCTTTAGCATTCAAATCTTTGCTAGATCATAGTATTCCAAAATAGAATTAATATCTAAATAAGAAAATAAAGCATTTGCTATTGCTTCTGAAACATTTTATGGTCTATCCAATAATCAATTCTGTTTATTTTTTCTCCAACGTATATGTTAATTGTGATCTTCCTCTTCTCTTGAACCTGGTAACAACTTAAACTAGCCGCCATTCCAGTCTCTTGTCTAGATTATCATCATAATACCCTTGAAATAAAAGTCTAATTCCAACTTTTTTCTTTCTTTTTTCTGTTTGGCTACTGATAGTTTTTAAAACTTACCATTTCCTTCTACCTTTCTGCTGATGATAAGCTCACCTGGTATCATATCTTTACAAAGATATTAAGCTCCAGCTATAGTTATTATTTGTGTTTCTTGAAAATTCCATTCTTCCTCTAACTCAGGGACTTGAGTATTCATACCTCTCTTTCTGGAATCATCTTCCCTTTTGTCCTCTCCATCTGGCATGCCATTTTACATTTTTTCGGCTTTAGCTTAAATGCTAGCTCCATAGAGAGACTTTTTTTTCTGTCCACACTGTCTAAAGAAGGAATTTCTCTCCTACTTACTACTGTACTCCATAAACTGACTCTTTCTGAGCTTCATGAAGGCAGATGTATCTTTTATTTACTCTTTTTAGTTAATCCATAATAAATGCTGTTAAATAATAAATATTGATGACTGCCTGACCAACTGCTTCAGAATAAAGCCATTATGTGACTTAAACAATGATCAACATGCAATTTGACCAACCAAATGGCATTAAAATGGTAGCCAGTCACATACAAAAAGCCAGAAAAAAACAAGCAACAGACAAAAATTGTCAAATTAGGATGAACAGAATGCTAAAAACTATAGGCATTTTCTATTTATGTTCACCTAGAGAGGCAACAGATGGATCCAAAAGTTAGAAAAGAATGTTTATTTCCCCCCTGAGGTTGGGAAGGTAGGGAGGCAGTAAATAGGAGGAAGGCAGCTGTTCCGTTTCTCAGATGAAGAATTCAAATGAGGAAATAGGTTTTCTCTCTCTACAAGCAAAAGCCACTGCACCATTCATTTGCAGTGATCTGAGATGGCCACAATTATTGACATGCTCCCTATATAATTGATTTTACAGACACTTCTTCCTCAATTCTTATATAAATATGATTCTTTATAAATGCAATATGAGGGGCTGGAGAAGTGGCTCGGTGATAGAGCACTTGCCTAGCATGTGTGAGGCACTGGGTTCGATTCTCAGCACCACATAAAAATAAATAAAATAAAGACAATTGACAAATAAAAAAATTTAAAAAAAAAATAAATGCAATATGATTTGCAAGCTTTGTCTTTGTTTTCTGTTTAATGTTTTGTTCTTCAATTTTTCCAGATTTCAAATAAAATTATTTATGTTTTTGAAAATATCTATCCAACCAGTGAGATATTTATATCAATATACCAGCTAAAAAACATGTCATTACATCAATTGTAATTGTACATTTTAATTTCCTTTGTTTCACATTCTGTTATCTGTAAGACACACAAAGATATTATAAAGTTTTTTCATGACCTAACTACTACAAATTTAGAAACATAGTTGTGGGACAAGGAATGTAGCTCAGTGGTAGAACATGAACTTAGCAGGTTCTAGGTCCTGGGTTCTATCTCCAGGGCCAAATCAAAACAACAAAAAAAATGTAGTTTGAGACACATTGCTCTGTTTCTTTAAAAAATTTTTTTTCTGTTTTTTAAAAATATTGACATATGTATGATATATATGATTTTATAAACATATATATATGAGATACATGTAATAATAACAGGCCACAGTCTTACACACCCATAATCCCAGCAACTCAGAATGCTGGGGCAGGAGGATTGTAAATCTGAGGCCAATCTGGGCAATTTACTGGGACCATGTCTCAAAATGAAAAATAAAAAGGTTAGTTGACATGGCCTGGTGGTAAAGCACTTGTCTAGTGTGCATGAGGCCCTACATTTAATCCCCAGTATGATAAAGGGAAATAAATAAATTAATTAAAATGATAATTAAAAAATGGAAATATAATAGCATTAAAGACTATAATGAGTTTATGTTAAACAGCAAAGCACTTTTTACAAAAGCAAATTATTATGAAAATAATCAATATTCTTTTATTAAATCAACTTTCACCTGCCTGTGCTACACACTCACCATCTACTAAGAATGATGTCATTTTTATATGCATAAATTGTATCAGTTGCAGATCTAATGTTTTTTAAATGGAATATTAAGTAGTTGAAAAATATATTGCAAAGTCATTTCATCTTATGTCATAGTGGAAATCTGTATTGTGCTTGCAGAAAACGCTTCAAAATTTGAACTTGAATACCTCTGGGAATGATTTTTACTTTAAATATCATGAACACTATACCTTTCAGCTATATTCATCTAAATGTGCAATTTTATCATACTATGCCAATTATTTCATTATAATTTGTTCATTAAAATTTACCATTATTTCAGTCTACTAGACAATTTAAATATTATAAATTTGTAATGTCTCTATATTTGCAGCATTGAATTATTTCTGAACATTTTTACACAAGCCAGTTGGTGTCAATTAAGAACTTCATGATTCTCTATGGTGTTTCTGGCTTCTCCTAAACCCTTTACTAGGGGGCAACTTAGGCTTCTTCAAATATCTTGATTTTATCGCTATGGCTACAAACCTCTTTTTCCTCACTAAACTCTAGAATCGTATGTATTGCCATTGTTGGTCCTTTGAATTTGTTCCAACAATTGGACCATGTTTATCACCAAAAGTATTACTCTTTGGTCAATTACCTTGGGTTTTCTAATTTCTCAAGCATATGACATGTAAAAACAATTTTATTAACCAACCTTCACAATTTTTATATATCTAAAAATATTTTTTCTAAAGATACCAGGAAAATGTTACAGAATAATATGCACTCTTTGTTTTGCTAATTTAATAAATTGTATACTATATGTTTCAATCAACTTTTTCATTGCTGCGACCAAAAGACCTGACAAAAACAATTAGAGAAGGAAAAGTTTCAGTGATCTCAGTCCATAGGTTACTGACTACATAGTTTTGGGCCTCAGGTAAAGCAGAACATCATGGTGGAAGAATGTCATCAAGGAAAGCAGCTCAGGACAGGGCAACAAGGAAGCAGAGAGAGAGCTCCACTCACTAGGAACAAAGTAAAAACCCCAAAGGCACACCCTCAGAGATCACTTCCTCCAGCTACATCCTACCTGCCTACAGCTACCACCCAGTTAATCCATTCAAGTGGATTAAGTACATATTAGATTAAGACTCTCAGAATCCAATCATTTTCACTTCTGGATTTTCTTGCATTTTCTCACACATGAATTTGGGGGGGACACCTCTTATTTAAAATGTAACATCATGTTTTATTCCTATTTTATTGTGCTCTAATAATTTAAAGGATGTTTTTGAAGGTTAGTTGAAATCAATCTGTGTATTTTTACTGGAGAATATCTTAAGAGAAATAAGACAGGCTCTGAAAAACAAGTACCGCATGATCTCACTCACACATGGAATCCAAAGAAAATCAATCCCACTGAAGTTGAGAGTAGAATAGTGGTTACCAAAGCCTGCAGAGTAGAGGCTAGGGAAAATAGGTAGAATTGGGTCAACAGGTACATAGAAGAATAAGTTCTGGCATTCTGTTGTACAGTAGCTGCGTATAGTTAATAGGCATTGTATAGTTCAAAATAGCTAGAAGAGAGAATTTTGAATGTATTCACTAAAATGAAATGATAAAGGCTGGGAGTGCAGCTTGAATGTAGAGCACTTACCTAGTATACACAAGGACCTGAGTTACAGTCCCGTATTACAGAAAATAATAACTGGAAAAGCAAAGGTTGGAAGTGATGGATATGCTAACTACACTGATCTCATTATATGAGATGAATATATGCATGAATTGAAACATCATATAAATTCTAAGAAAACTGATCTAAAATGTTACCTTCCAAAACAAAATTTAAGAACTTTTTTCCTTAAAAAAAAATCTATCTTTGCTAATTTAATAAAATTGTATACTCTTATTAACCAATCTTTACAATCTCTTGATAGATAGATAGATGGACAGTTATAAATGGCATTATACTCATCTATATTTTAAATTTTTTATTTGGTAAACTGAACTATGTCATTTGGAATTGTATGGTTGCTGTCAGGGGACTAATGGTAATATTTGTACTTTTATAATAATAGGTTCTATTTCTGTTATAATCTAGAGTGGTTTTAGGTGAATTACATTTTTATAAAATAACATCCAATGAATCTGGGTTTATTTTTTACTTCAACTTCAGAAAATTAAGAAAATTTTAATTCACACATTTTCTTTGGTAACCATATTTTTCTCTAAATATTTTATATTTTTCATATTTACATTTTCCCCATTTCTCTTGAGTTACTTTGTCAGTCACATGTAGGCTCTATGTTTCTTTTTTTCCTTTATTTTTACTTCTGTTAAATTTTGTATTTTTACATAAATATATTCTACTTTTAAATTTTATTTTTTCTGCTGCAATATTCTCATATTACTCTTAAATGAAACTAGACATTCATTACCAAGGAAGAAAGTAACGTTTGTAAGTTAAACAACAACAACAAAATAAATACAAAATCATACTTAACTCGGGACAAAAGAAATACCAAAGTCAAATTACAAAATGCGTTAAAATTTTTTATAAAATACTGCACATGAAAACATAGTAAATGCAGTGTGGAAACAGAATTTTAAATATATCAGACTTAACTGCATCATTAAGTTAGATTGTATAAAAATAATTTCACAGAGCTTTGAACCCTAGATATTTTTTCAAATGTAATAACAATAAAGTTGAGAGTTATAGAAATAATTCTGATTGGCTAATTTAAAATAATAAATGAATTGATAAGAAAACAGAAAAGAATGCAGAATTACTAAATAAATTCAAGAGCTAGTACCGAATAATAAGATAAGAAACAATTAGCTAAAGGAGCAACTCTAAAGATCAAATAAGTCAATCAGAATAATGTCTAAGGGATCAATAATAAATTAGCAAATAATACTCATGAATAACCGTGACTGTGAAATCCTGGTAAATTTTAGTAGCACAAGAATTCCTAAAGAAGTCACCAGTTGCCATTTTCTTCCCGTCAAATTTACAAACATTAGCAAAAAGCTAGTTTAGGCTGTTTGATCACACGAGATTGATAAACGACTTCATAGACAATTTGACACAGATATTATGAAGAATTTCTGCTTTTATTTATTATTTTTCAGCGGGCATATTTTCATTGTTTAATAACACCACTCTTCATTACAACTGGAGGCGAAGCAATATTATTATAGTCACAGACAATATGTTGCCTCTTGAAAATTTCATTCCTAATCTTATTTCTAGCAAACTAGATGGTCTTGGTCTGTCCTTTTCAAAGCCCAAGGGACTCAGAGAGCACTGGCATGTCAGCCCCCGACACCTCCTGGGAGCACTGCAGCTCAGTGGGATCCCGGGCAGACAAAGAACTCTAGGGATCTTGCCTTTTCACCTGGTGGAAATTGGCTCCAGTCCTGTTTATAAGTTAGATAATCCTTTTTCCCCCCTTTCACCCAGTACTAGCTCATTTCTGAGATTTAGACACCTGAAGCATGAGAAAGAACAGGAGGTTAATTCAGCAATTCTGTAAATAGTTCAGTACCAGAAATGTTTGCCAAATAACAAAGCCACTTCTTTCCCCAGGGACACGGAAGTGAAGACATTATTTTTCAGAAGCACAAAGTGCAATTTGATGAGGACTGTGTTGGCATCTGGCCAGGTATGAATTCCACAAGACCAAGAGGCTGGGCCAGCCTGGTGCTTGCTTTATAGCTTTAGTAGTCAAGATTAAATTGTACCAAGCTATCAATTCTAGAGTCTTAAAAATGTCTCTCTCTTTTAGTACATTGGTCTTTTTTTCCTGGCTAGCTATCTAAAGACACAGATGATAATCATCAGCTTATAACTAAGAGTAAATTTCAACAGCCACAATAATTGCCTCAATGTGAAAAGATGGAAGTTGACATGCACAAGCTAAAATAGCTCCTGGAGCATCACTGGGAATCCAGACAAAACCTAATGGGACCACACCAGAGGGGAATGACATGCTGGGGAAACTGACAGGTACAGGACTAGATGTTCCATCTGCCACACCAGACAGATGCTGCATACCTGAGTTAATCAGATTTATAAAGTTTACGATTACCTTGGAAAAGCTTCACTAAAAAGGTGATTCCTTGAAAAATCATAAAGATTTTCCTTGAAGGGAGAGGTTGGCAGACACAGGTCTGATCTGGTTCACCAGACCAGGCAAGTTGCTCCAGAGCCATTTTGCTGAGGTAGAGCAGACAATAATCAGAACATCGACCCCCTGGTACATTGGTAAATGTCCAAACCTCTCAAGTTTACAGCAAGAACAGTACAGTCATCCCTGGGTGTCTACGGGAGATTGGTTCCACAACTCCTGCCCCTTGCATACCCAAATCTGCAGCTGATCAATTCCCTGAGTGCTAGTTACATAGAATTTGCATGTAACCTGTACACATAATCTCATATAATTTAAATCATTTCTAAATTATTTATGATAGTTAATATAATACAGATACTACATAAATAGTTGTTCTACCATATTGGTTCATGAAAAAAGACCAAAGAGTGTCTGTGCAGTTTAATACAGATAAGCTTTTAAGATATTTTCCACTAGCGATTGGTTGAACTCATTGATGGAACTCATGTATTTGGAGGGAGACTATAATGCACTGTGAACACGAGGGCATTGGAATCTTAGAATTTTTCACATATATTTAAAAAATGGTCATCATAGGAGCCAGAGAAATACTGCTTTAACACATTGGCCTACACTGAAGTCTGTATGTGAACTCAAAGTATATACACAACTGGAATTCATAGTCTGATTTATTATTTATTACTGCCCAGAAATATCCAGGGGAAAAAGTCCTTTGCTTTTCTCTTCTGATTTCCAGTTAGAATTGCTATGATGTACTATTTGTTAATGTACTATAAAAAGACTTAGAGAAGTGGTCTTTATATATACATACATTTTTTTTATTTGAAGGAATATTAAAAAGCATCTCATGCATTACAAATATTATTATATAACTAATAAAATTAGCATATATTATGATTAGTAATATAAAATTAAAATATTAAAATCAAATTGAAATGCTGAAAATATATTCCTTAATAAGACAAATTGAATTTTTGAAAAACTCTAATTCACTTATGTAGATATATCACTATAATTTACCTTTAGAATAAGATAGAAGTAAGCATTAACTCTACTCTCACATTTTTTATTTTAATGATTTAAGTACTATATAAACATAAATGAAAATTAGAAGTTTATTTATTGCAATGTATTCAAGTTTTTCAAATCTATTGGAAGCATTTTTATTTATCCAAAACTACTTAGCTATTTACAAAAGTTGTTTTCAAGGGGTAAAGGAAAAATCAAAGAACAAAACACTTGTAAGTGACTTATTACCAGTTATTCATTTGGATAATTTGTGAGATGCATGAAAAAGATAATAAAAAAAGACTTATCAAATGACTATTAAGTGACTCTAGCTCATTTTTATTACATTTTGACATAACATGTTTAATATTATGCTCAGAAAAAATTAAAGAATTTGGACAAAAATATTAGTTTAAATATGTTCATCAGTAAATAATTACTTTGGGGCTGGGGATATAGCTGAGTTGGTAGAATGCTTACACAGCTCAAAGGTTCAATCCCTAGCACCCCTAAATATATAAATAAATAAATAAACAAATAAATAAATAATAAATGATTACTTTGGACAACATTTTTTATCACTTTAATACTGCCTGTTACTGGTTACCTTGAGTCCTGCTTCTCTGAATGCTGAAGTATAACACCAGAGGGGCACACCAAGGCAAGAAGAGTGGAAAGTGAAAAGCTTTATTTAAAGGATAGAAGAATAAACTTCTTCAGGAGGAAGAAGGGGATCGGGGATCCAAAAGTCAGAATCTGTGGGATGAGGAAGTACCATCCCTTTTATACAACTAATATCTTCTTTGTCCCTTTACATTCCTCTCCTCTATTTTATTAATTTCCCCTTATCCTGTACCTATCATTGGAAGATGCAACGTGGGTGGGGAAGCAAAAGGTGGTTAACAGGTGGGCTGAGGGCTAGGGAAGGTAATGGGGCAGGAAGGAACCTCAGGGTGGATTAGCAGTTTCCTGCCAGCGCAGGAGTTGCTTATTAGCTGGGCTTTTGGGGACATTAACATTTTTATCTTCTACTATGGGAGCCTCCAACCTTTTGGATTTAGACTTGTTTGACTTGTTTTCCTCTTCACTCAGATTTTATCTATCTACTCTGACTATTTTTAATTCTGGCTTCAATGTTCTTATGTCATGAACTTTACTAATAAATAAGATTTTATTTTAAAGGAAATCAATTAAATAACATTAAGTCCTATTATATACTAACTTTAATAATTATTAGTTGTTTTAATAGTCTTATTAATAAAAAACTGAATAATAAATAACGCAGTTTGTCATAAATATTATTTAAAAGGTTGTGTTAGTCAGCTTTCTGTTACTATACCAAAATACTTGAGATAATAAACTTGTGGAGAAAAGATTCATTTGGTTTCCTGATTTTGAAGGTTACAACTCTTTACTGAGTGGCCCCATAACTACAGGAAAATGGTGAAGAAACACATCATGGTGTGAGCCTTTGGTGGGGCCAACTGCTCACCTCATCAGTCAGGAACTAGAAAATAAATAAATAAATAAGTCAGGCCAGGTACAATATCCCCTTCCAGGGCACATCCTTAATGATTTAACAACCTCTCACAAGGTCCACTCCATAATGGTCCACAGTACCTCCCACTAGCACTAAACTGGGGAAATAGTCTTTTAACACAGAGACCTTCGGGGCACATTCAACATCCAAAATATATCAACAGTCAACCACATAGCTATGTAAACATAATAAGATTAACTTACTCATTTTTAAGTTACCAAAATAATATTTATGCTGTTTCTTATTTCTTAATTTGTGTTAATGTAAGGTATATGTACTAAAATTATCAGTTTCATATCAAATAGGGACTATAATGAATGATTCACTGTTCTTTCTCTTAGTTAATGCATATGCATGACTATGCTAGAACTCAATATTTAGCTTTTGAAGATAATTAAATGAGAATTGTGCATACACTTAGAGTCTTATACATCATCGATTTTTTTAGACATCATAACCAAAGTCTTGTAATGTTTTCATTAAAAAAAAAAAAGTGTATTCTGCTAAAACAAATCTATTCAGCAGCTGGCCCATCATTTCACTTAAAAAAATTGAAATACATAAGATGAAAATAACAGAAGGATGTGATTTAATGCAATGTAGTTTAAATACATTTAAATTTTGAATCAGAAGTTACACTTCATTATTGTAGCAGGGTGTGAATTTTATCCAATATAATTTGAAAATACTGATCATTCTTAGGAAACTTTCTAGTTTTACTTGTCAAATCAGCATAGCTAAATTGTGTTCCTTTAGCTCATTGAAGATGTTTTGTTTTCTAGGGAGTGAACAGACTTTCAGTATTGGAAGAACAGATACAAATTGCATAGGTTTTAATATAAGAAAAGTCATGTTTAGTATATCTCTTAATTATCTTACAAAAATATCCTCTACTCTCAAGCTCATGAATTGGGCTTTCTTTTATAATAGTCAAGGAACAGAAGGAGCAATATAATTAAAAGAAAACTCTTATTACTCCCAATGCCCTTACTCTATAATATATATGATTTCAGTTCTTCCAAGTTTGTGATAAAATATATTTTCATGGCAATTTTATGATCATCAGGTACATTCAATAACCTAAAGGAAAGAGTGTCAGTATTGGTTTAGGGCACTTTGATTACTCAGAACAGAAGTCTTCACCCTCCAGAGAGTTTAGTGAGCAGGAAGTTGTACCCCTAGGGACATACAAGATCAGAAGATTTGAGAGTATGAGGATTTCTCATTGCATTGGAAAGGTGAAAAGGGGTGTTGTGAGAAGGATGGTGGGAAGAGAGAAGAAAAGTCCTGGGGGAAAGTCCGTTGAGAGTGGAAGGTCTGGAAATTAATTTTTCTGAGACTCACAGCACCACAAATTCTCTTGGATTGCAACCCAGATCAAAAGCACCTGAACAAGAGCCTCAGAAGTTTGCAAACTGACCTTATGCATAGACAATATGAATTTAAAGTAGACAATTTCTATGGCTATGATGAAATAAAAATGCTAACTACATATTGCTTCAGGAACTACAGAAGATAAAGGAGAAAAATCTGTAAGTGAACAGAAAATTGTACAGATGATGAAGCTCAGAGACACAAGGTGGTTTGTGGAAATTACAGAAGTTAGAGATGTGATTAAATGTAGCCCAAGAATTGTGGACCAGCTGGAAGAGATGAGTCCCAGTCTCAGTCCAGGGAACCATCTGGTGCAGTGGTTTCTACCCAGATTTCTTATTAGAGTCAGAATCCTCTGGAGGGCTTTGAAAACTACAAGTGCCTGGGACATGCCCAAGACCAATTAAGTTAGCATGCTGGTGGTGGCTGGGATCTACAATTTCAATATTTAAAATGCTCCCCAGGGATTCTAATGTGCTGCATAATAGATTGAAAACCACTGGTTTAGATAATTTAGAGCTAGAATTGTGAAGCTCAAGACTATTTGATGAAATGATAAGAATTAGAGACTGACACTAATTCAGAGACACTAAAAAATAGAAGCAAATGTGAGCACGTCACCCATTATCATCAAGAGAAGGGATTATTCCCTCACTTAACATTCCAGACAGAAACTGGACTGAAGTTCTATTTAGAATCATGCTTCCTTGAAGAATTATCAAAGCAGGAAAAGACTGGAAGGCGAGACCTGAGTGGTATTTTCATGAATGCTACCTTGAAAATGTAGGCAAATATATGTGGAAAAACTAGCAAATGACAAAATTAATTATAACAGAAAATGTGTGTTACAATGTGGTAATATTTGTATAAATGTACTTATACCTGATGGAATATAATGCAATAATTTTGGTAAAATGTTATATGATAGTTAATTTATTTTTAAATAAATATTTTAAGATGATAAATAATATTGTATATAAAATGTATTTGTGTATATGTGGGCACAAAAATTTGTGTATGTTTATAATATATATGCAAAATTTCAAAATATTAACCAAAGCTATTGATTAGCTTCTTATTTCATTTTCTTATTGTATTTCTTGATTTTAATTGCCTTTTCAAAAGGATAATGAGAACATATATTTAATGTTCAAATACTTAACGTTTTTCCAAGAGTGTATCAGAATGACGTTAGTTACGTCTTGTGACTCATTAAATAATACACACTTAGCATGTTTTAAAATAAATATGCCAAGAAAAAGGATGTGTAATAAATCCTAAATTTATATGAAATTCTTTCAAAAATACATCTGTTTCCAAGGTGATATGCCTAGAAAACAGTATTTGCATGTGGTTTGATAAACTCGGGCATTTGCAAAGCACACACTTAACAGTGGCTCTTATGTCTCAACTTTTTGCAGATTGTTTTCTAAGAATAAATAATTAAGCATGTAGAATTTCTGAAAAATATGTTCTAGAACAAAATATATCCCTTTTACTTAAATGATAATATTTTACCATTATTAATATGTTTTAATTAGAATACTTGAAAAAGTCAGGAAAAAGAGTTGTCATTATACAAGACTTATGAACTCCTATTATGATTTGTATGGTCTCTTAAAAGGCATTTTACAACTGTATTTTAATCCATTTTATTGAGGTTTAATTTATATAAAGAAAGTTCATCAAGTGTAGGAGTACAACTTGATCAGTTGTATGAAATGTTTGAAATTCTTAGCAAAAGAAAGAAATTAAGGTGGTAGATATAGGAAGAGTTCAGATTATCCCTATTTGGCCACAACATGGTACTATATATAGAAGACTCAAAAAACTCCAACAGAAAACTTCCAGAACTACTAAATGAATTCAGCCAAGTAGGATGCAAAATCAACACCCATAAGTCAATTTTGTTCCAAGACAACTCAGATAAAAGAGAAATTAAGAAAACGCTTCAATTCACAACAGCCTCAAAAAAAAAAAAAATTGAGAATCTAACAAAAGAGATGAAAGACCTCTACAATGAAAACTACAGAACACTAAAGAAAGAAACTGAAGGATATCTTAGTAGATGGAACAATCTCCCATGTTCTTGAACAGGCAGGATTTTTATTGTCAAAATGGCCATACTACCAGTTTGCGAGAGATCTCATTCTTCCGCATCCTCATAGGCAATTAGCATTTTCAGTCTGTTCTATTTTTCTCCATCTACTGGCTGTGAAGAGACACCTCAGTGGATTTTCTCTAATAATTAATAATAATGAAATGCTTTCATGTGCTTGTAAGCTAGTCATGGAGTCATCTACATGTCTGTATAAAATTAAGTTCCTTGAATTTTGAAAATATCTTCTAATTTTGATGTATCTTTTCATTTTTTATATTAGCATCTTTGGAAAGGAAAATGCTTACATTTTTTATAAAACTTAATTTAATAATTAACAAGTAATCAATTTTTATTGTTCCATGTTTTGTGTTCTAAGAAATTCCTTCTTGACCTTACTCTCAAGGACTTATCCTGCTTTTCATTTCAGAACTTTCAAGCTCATCTTTAAAATTTACTTCTTTGATTCATTTAATATGAATTATATATTCACTTAATATGGATTAATGGTCGGATTTCTTTTTTGGGGAACATGAATATCCAATCCTTATCTGATCAAATGTTATCAGTACCTTTAATAATAACAAACTTATCACATAGGAATGCTTCTATTCTAGAAATCATTAACTCATTGGTTTATATAAGCCTTCGTATTCCAATATTATACAATTTTTTAAAATGCAATTGTATAGTAAGTCTTAAAATTAAGTGGTATATGTCTTTCACCTTTTACAAATTGTTTTGGTTATTTTAGGTATTTTGTATTTGTATTTACATTTTAGGATTAGCTTGTCCACAAAAATATAAAATGATATTTTGACTGGGATTTTGTTTGCAGAGTGTTGACATTCTAACAATAGTGATTCTTCTGTGGATATATTCATATCACCATTTATTTACATCATTTTTAATTTCTTTCAGGAATACATTTTAGTTTTAATTATACAGATGTTATACTTAATGTCTTAATTATACAGATGCTATTCTTAATGTCTTTATTTGATATATTGATGCTATTATAATGGCATTGCTTTTTAGAAAAATTATAAATTTACCTTGCTATTAGGTAAAACTGAAATATTTTAATATATTGACATTGAATTCTACAGCTTTGAATGTTGCCAAAGTTACTGATTAGTTCAAGAAATCTATTTATAGAATTTTAAATGATCTTCTGTATCACATATAGTTATGTAACTTATGAATGAAATGTTTCCCATGTTTCTACTTTTTATTTCTGTATTGCAAACAATAGAACCTAAATGTCAAAGGTAAATAAAATAGTGAGAGCATGCAACTTTGTTTTATTTCATATCTTAGGGAAAATCTTTTAAGTTCTACAATAATAATTATTGTAAGCTCATGGCCACTAAATGACAGAGGTAGGAGACAGGAAGCAAACCTCAGATCAGCAAGCTTTCCTTTATTCTGCAGCAAAGTCCATGGATCAGGCATGGAAGGGCTCATTTTCTGGGTATGGAGATGGCCCCTGGGTTACAGGAGTCTGGGTTTTATAGTTTACAATGAAGGTGAAGTAATTATTGGAGACTGTGGATATGTAGTTGGGACCGTCAGGGACCTAGTTGTGCAGGTTAAAATTTTAACTCAGGAAAGTAGTTGTAAAAGGTTTGAGACTAATTGTCACTGGGAAAAGCTCAGAACTTGGTGTTCACTGGTTATCTTCCTACCTCTGGGACCCATTGGTACCTAGAGCTTCACTATTGCTTTTCTGCTTCCAGGACTCACTGGCAATGGAAAAGGGTTAAAGTCCAGGGCCCAACAGTCCAGTATTTGCCTTCTCCCTTCAGGATCCTTTTTGGTTGGAAAGGGGTAAATGTTTACTTTAGGTGGAGATGCTGGGATGAATCCGGGAAGGGATAAAAATTCACTTTTTCCCTTAGGGCCCATTGTTATTGGGAAAGGATGTACTGAGAGAGGTTTAATGTTTAGCTAATTTCCCTTCCCTTCACCCTGAGTCATACTGCCCCTTCATTGTTCCTGGAGAAATGTCTTGTAGAAATATTATTTTCCATAACCCTTCACTTACTATGTTGGCCATAATTTCAGTGTTTTTTCTGTTTCCCTTTTATGAGTTGAGGACCTTCTGTTATTACTAGTTTCCTTTTTAAAAATATAAGTATCTGTTGAGTATTTTAAATCTATGGTGTGAATTTCATGTTTCTCTTTTATAAACTTTTAAAACAAAATCTATTTGCCAAGGGTGACATCACTGGCCCAAGATCTTGATGGTTTATGAGTTCCAATGATTCCATATTTAGGTATTTTTAAAGTCAGACAACCATAGCTAAAAATTAAATAGTATAAATTTGTACTTTTAATACTTTTAATAACTGTATTCTTGTATTCATCTGCACACAGAGGCTGCTTCTGTAGGCAAGTTCAGCAGGTTTCGCATCTCCTTTCTGTTTGAAAGTATGGCAAAAAGCAGTAGCTTCACTTGGAGCTCATAGTGATTAAAATGGTCTAGTGTGAAAGGGGGAAAAAATAAAAAAAAAACCACAATCAAAATACTGTAAAGAATATTACTTTTCTTTTCTTTCAGGGAGATGTGATCTTATTGGCTTGATAGTTTCCTTTGGAAAGGAGAACGGGCTCAGGAAGAAGACTGTGGTCTCTGGTGAGGAAGACATAGTGGAATCCCTGATACTGTCACACTTGTGGCACCAGAGTCCCTGTTTCCTTCTGGGAGCATTTTCATGGTTGGACCTAAAACCACAGAGCCCAAAGCCCAAGTCACATCAGAATCATCACTGTCTTTTTCACTTGCATGGCTAGAATGTTATAGACTGTACAACATCTTGTAAGTCTTAAATCTTAAATCTTAAATCAACATCTTGTAAGGAATCTTAAAGTTCTCCTTTTTTTACCTTGTTTTTTACCCATTAACTTTAAATGTTTTAGATGTTTTCTGATCATCTTTATTAAAAAATTCAAGAAAAAAGCCTTTCTCATTAAACTGATCATTTCCTCACCACTTAATGCTCTTTGGGCATCCTGTCCAAAGGAAGTGAATATAGAACCAGGTTAAAGGAGAACCCGGAGTCAGTGCCCATGTGAAAATACCAGTTCCATTACTAACTTCACAGGGAAGTAGTCCTGTGACTTCCTTGTCTTTCAATCAATATATCACTATCAGAATTCTACAAGTTGGTAGTAATGATTAATGGAATGAGTTGAAACAGAACTCGAAATAGAGAAGATAGTTACAATGGATCAGCATGTCTCTTTCCCCTTTCCCTCTGGTCAACGCATTCTGCTGCAGATGAGATGAGGAACAAAATTTAGAGAGAAAAATCAATGTGAACAAACTTGATAAAAATTACTATGAACATGTTCAAAAAATACATCTTAAGAACTCATGCCAAAAGAAAAAAAGATAGGAGTTAAATTCAGAGAGGAAGCATGCTAAAAAGAATGATACATCCCTCTTCAGTGATATTTATATTCCAAGATTACTCACTGCTGACTTAGAGAGTCACATTATAAGTATCTCCATCATCTTGAGCATATCAAGTATATAATATTTTGTTAAAATTTAAATTGCTTTTTCAAAATACTATATTGTCAGTAAGTAATGCAGAATTCTTTAATATTTTGCTCCAAATGGTATATGTGTAATATACAGCTCTCCAATCCCCCTCACATATAGCCTAATTTCTCATTGTGAAGGAATCTTCAACTCAAAATTCATATACTACCAATAGAGCACAAAGTAATGTTTTTAAAGTTGCATTTATCTTGGCAAGAGGGCTAATGTTTGTGATGAAATGCCAATATTTTCATATTCAACTTTAAGGTAGTGTGGTAACACTTTGGGTGGGGAAATATTTAGTTTCTGGTTGCAAATTGCAAAATAATTGATGGCTCATTAACAACTCTATGGGAACACTGGAAAACATACACAGGCATGAGAAAAACAACAGGAGGTGACAGGGAGAATAAAATATGTGTCAATCATATTGAAATCCTCTAGCATATTCCAAATGAGAGTTTGAAAACACTCTGTGTATTCCATTAGCATAAATAAAAGAATTACATAAATCATGTTTGCTAATGACATTCATAATTTTACAAAATCATATAATAAACAGATGCTTCTTTTTTTCTTATACTTTAGCCAGAATTTTCATTCTATTAAAATATACTTATCTAATTTAAATATAAATTTGAAGAAATATTATTAAAAATAATATAAATAAACCAGGGCACATTAGTGCGTGCCTGTAATCCCAACTGCTCCAGGAGTCTGTGGCAGGTCGATTGGGTGTTTAAAGCCAGCTTCATCAGCTTAGGGAGGCCCTAAACAACTTAGCAAGATTCTGGCTCAATATAAAAAATAAAAAGGGCGGAGGATATTGTTCATTGGTTAAGCACCCCTGGGCTTAATCTTTGGTACTAAAAATAAATAAATGAATAAATAAATAAAGTAAGTAAATAAATAAATAGACAATGTACTTGTCATTTTAGGTACTCGGGAAGCAAACTAAGATTTTGCTAAGCTTACCTCAAAAGAGCATAAAAATATGTTATGATACAACTTTAAAATTCCATTCTTGGAAAGAATGCCATGTGTAGATTTTGACTATGTCAATGTCTAGAATTTGAGTTGAAAGAAGTTTGGGAGGTGGCTATGCTGGGGTTAGACTCCTGTACACAATTGTATATGTGAGTGATTGCTTTCTCCTTGTGGGATTTTCAATCAGCCATCAGAGAATGTTTCAACAACTCAACTTACACTTTGGGAGAGCCACAACGTGGTAATATTCACTCAGCGACAAAGAGATTGTCATCTCTTTCTTGACACATGGCTCTTTTGACCCTTTTTGCCATAGTGATATTTTTAAGCGGTGAAATTCAGTAATAGCAAATAAAATGTTCTGAACTTGTGGAAGAAAAATAGGATGTACCTTATTGTTTGGTTGTCTGAGCGTGAAACATTGACTAACTCTCCAGATTGACTAAATACAGGAAGGAAGTACAGAAGGGCTATGTAAAATGTTCTGGAACTTGCATTTGCATAGCAAATTCCTCTGTTATCAGGGTACATGCTGGATAAAGCACAAGCAGAAGTCATAACTTGCAAGGCTTCGCAGCCTTAAGCCCCAACATTCTCTTCCACACACCCACCCTTTAACCGTGGACCAGAAATCCTGTGTCCTTAATTGGCATTCACGCCTGGGCGACGGCCATTGCTTTTCCTTCTTGCCTAAATTCTACTGCCCAGGTAAACTGAACTTCAGTCCCAAGTGAACTTGACCTTTCTTTTTCATCTGATTATACCAAGCCATCATTCCAGAGTCAACTCAGCCATTGTAGCCTCCAGGAAGTAGGTCCATGGACCATGCCCTTCTCTTGCAGGAGGGAAATCACTCTCAGTGCTTCTGCCTTCTGATGCAGCACTGATCACCCTGTGTTGCAGTAGTCTGTTAGTTATCCATTTCTCCCATGAGGTGAAAGCCTACGAGGAGATTATGTTGTATGTCTTTACATCCCTTTCATAACCTGTACATATGAGAGTGATACACGACTTCCGTTTCCTCCTCTCACTCTGACAACATCATTTACTTCAGTGACCCAGTGCCCGTCTGTTCACTGAAAATTCTCCAAACTAAATCCTTCAGCCACAATTCTCTCCTGAATTGTAGGTCTCTGTAACCTGAGTGGACCCTGGAAATCTTTATTTGACTATATCATAAGCTCTTCAAAATCAAGCTCAAAATGGAACTCATCTTTCTTTCTAAAATCTGTACTGAATCCTTCTTCAGGGTCTCTATCTCAGTAAATACCTCAGCAATCCAGGCAGAAGACCAAAATGATTAAATGATCAGGCCGCAGGTGGCACACATTCAATCTTTGTTATTTATACCAACTGTACAATCTCAGCCAATCTCCGTGCCTCACATCTCTTACAGGTAAATGGGGATAGTCTCATCTCTCTCAAATGATTGCTGTACATAGTAAATTAGTTAAAACACAAGAGGTGTTTAGAATACTGTATGGCAAGTGGTATGTGTCCAATAAATAGTAACTATTAATTCAAGTTATGTAGATAAAATAGAAATCTGAAACTGTCCCTGATTCTTTCCAGTATTTTTCATATCATACATGTGTACACACATCCAAAACTATTTCTAAACTTCTCTTTAATTTTTTTTATCTCTCCATCTTAATTATCAAGTCATTCTGAAAAACACCAGCGTCTCTTACCTAGCTTTAAACAAAAACAAAACAAAACAAAAAAAGCAGGATCATGCTATTTTATCCAGATTGGCCTTGAATTCCTAGGATCAAGGGCTCTTCTGGTCTCATTCTTCAGTTTGACTTGACTAGCTTAGCTTACTTTTAATACCCTTCCAACTCAACCTCTTTCCTTCTTCGCAATCTGCCTTCTCCTGTTTCATGCGCCACGCCTTTGGCAGTTGACCTCAGCACACATCTTATCCCATAGCCAGGCTGCTCTCAATCCATGCATTCCCCTATGAGCTTCATGAAACTCAAAAACACTCCTCCTGTTTCCTGAGTCCCTGAAATATTTACCTACTTTGCTGCCCCTACCACCTGCTGGCCTGGGTAAGATTTGGGATTAATAAATTCTCAGCACGATGTTGTCAACTGAGCACAGCGTTCCTTTCATTAAAATCAGGACATGTCTTTTTGACCAAAAGAGAGTAAGTGAAATTAACACTTTTGATCAAAAAGAAGGTATGGTGGGAACCGCTGGCACACGCCTATAATTCCACCAGTTTGGAGTTGGAGGCAGGAGGATCAAAAGTTCAAGGCCAGCCTCAGCAATTTAGTGAGCCCTAAGCAACTTAGTTAGACCTGCCTTAAATTTAAACAAAACAAAACAAAACAAAAAACTGGGGATATAACTTAATGGTGAATACATCTGTATTTAATCTCTAGTAGGATAGATAGATAGATACATAGATAGATAGATAGTAGATAGATAGATATAAGGGTAGGTAGGTCTTATATTTGAACTTCCTCAGGGAGTCTGAGATTACTCTGACCTTGGAATAATCTCCAGAGATGAAGAACTCAGTAATTAAGAACTCCTTTTGAATTGGGTAAACCTGGGTTCAAATATATAATATGTTCTGCCCATTATCTATCAGAGTAATATCTCATATATGGCTTTACCTGTTTATAAAATTGGGTATTACCACAAGAACTAGCGCAAATTTATAGTAAGAATTAAATAACTTGATGTATGGGAAACTTATGGTGCTTAATATAGAGTAACGACTCAATATAAATGAAGTGTGTTATAGTTCTTTTTTTAAAATCTTATGTATCTGATCATTGTAAGAATTTCTCAATCTTATTTTCTTCCTTTTATTCTATGATTCAGTTACCTTTCTGGTTGCATATGGAGTTAGTTACTGCTGTTGAGGGAACCATCTGCCACCAGTGTTGTACATGTGGCTGACTGTGGCACAATCCCCTTTTGGTCTTACAAATATCAGTCCAGTGAGGCCGTCCTCAGAGTAGTCACCCCAGAACCGTGAGGTGCAGATCAGGGCACCAAGTGCAAAGACCAGGCATTATAGCTCTTCTCGTGCTGTGACTGTGTAAAGCTGTCTTATTATCCACTTGCATTTGGATTCACACTTCAGCATTTGTTATAGTACATTATAGAATCCATGCTTTCAATTTTATATATTAGTGTTTGCAAGAGGGTAAAAATAAGAGATTTATACTTTTTTAAACTATTAAAACAGAAGATGATTTTCTTCAATTCACATTTTGGTTTATACCTATAAGAATATGCTATTTGGCTATTATTCACAAAAAGGTAGAAAAGAAGAATGTATACATATTTCTAGAGAGAGATGTATACTTTTCCACAGACATATAATTTTCCTTCATGCTTAATATGATTTTTTTATTTTTAATATTATAAAACAATTAAATTTATAGGAAATATTTTCACTCTTAAAAAATCTACATATGCATGATCATTGGTTACAGAGAACAAAGGAGGTAAATATTCAGAGCAAAAGGACTTATATGTGTTATATCAAAATTATTATCCATTACTCTAAAATTTTGTTGAATTAGGTAGAAAATTGTTTATGCTATTTATATTAATATTATTAATTTGTTTATAGTACAATGAAGATAAATGTATTGATAATTTATGAAATTTAACTTAATAGTTTAAAATTGAAACACTAGGTCAAGATACTATGAAGAGTGCTGAATGAGAAGTTGTTGAAGAACATCAATAAAAAGAGAAATGTCTTCAAGTAGAAAAAAATAGTAGTTCATGGGGAGAAGACAGTTATCCTGAAACTGGAAGGTGGGGCACCATTGCCCCAGTGAATCATCCTGAAAGTCAAGCTTGGGAGAAAGTCGTGGGACATCTGGGGTCCAAATCACTGGTGTAATGGGAGCAAGTGGAGATGTGGGACCTTTGTAGAAATCAAGGCTCAGGCAATGAGTGGTATTGAGATCTGGAGGGCGCTGTGTATGATGCACAAATTTTCTAAACAGGTAGTAGTTTTCTAGGCAGATATTAACCTATCTTGTGTTTGCAAGTACTCAGTAATCTATGAAAATGAATTTTAAGACAAACATAGGGCAGTTGATAATATTTGTAATATTAATAATATTCTCAATATTACAAATAATTGAGAATATTTGTAATATTCTCAATAAGCAGCTACAAGCTTCTTTAGCAGAGGAAAAGGAGACAAAACATTTAAAAGAGCATTCTCAGAAGTAGGATTCTTGGGATTTACATGGTGATGTTACGCAAGGTTTGGAGCTGTGGGCAATTGAAAACCATGATCATAATTTTGTTTTTAATTTATAGAAAGTGCATTGATATCATTTAGCTGGGGAAGGAAGCAGAAAGGAAGCAGCAGATTTTAGGAAAAAGATAAACTTATTGGGGTTAAAATAATGAGCCAAACTGTCTATTTCTCAAGTGATGGAAATGGATAGGATTATACAGGAAGGATGCCTGATTCACAAGGGAAAGGAGGAGGGGGTGGCACTGCTGAGTGGCACCTACATTGAAGGCTTTCCTATTAGCTGTTAAAGAAAAAGCTCACATGCTGAAGAAGGCGAAAAGAAAAAGAGAAAGTTGCTGACCAGGGTACGAGAAGAAACAGGCAGGAAAAATTGAAAATAATTACAAGGGAGTGATTTCATGACCAAATAGTACAGAGAATAGTCTTTAAAGTGCTGAGAAACACCCTCATGTTGCAAAATCTCATCCACTAAGGGAAGCCAGATAACAAGCTTTACTCCATTTTAAAGAAAATTCAGTGGTTTACAAACTAAATGAAAGTGCTATGTGTTATTTCCTACTACTAGTAAGAGTAGTAGGAAATTTTACTTAAAATTTATTTGCTTATTCTTTTAACATTTAAGTCATATCCTCATACCCTCAAAACTCATTATTTACTATATTCAATGTAGCTCTTCTAAAAATTCACTTGCTTTGAAAAATTTACATAATTTCTGCAATGTCTAAATATTCTACTTTTACTTTAAATTATAAAACTCAAGAACAAAAATAGTATTACATTTTTAAAGTAAATATGAAGTTAATGTCTTTTCTGAGCTCTTACGATTATTTTTTTCCACTGGGAATAAAATTAAGATTTTTGCCAACATGTGTTTGAAATCATGCTAATCTGGGAAAACTAGTGTGAATTATTTTATAAATATTTTGTGGTTTTTCATTTTGTATATAGCCTCTTAGATATACATTCACTAAGGTAAACGTTTTATTATATTTAGGTAACATGGAGGAAAATAAATTATATGTGAGTTGCTGTTCAACTTGATTTAAAAAAGAATAATACATTTGTGAAAGGTATTTGTATTTTATGAGAACTTGAGTTGCACCATCTGTTCCAGTTTCCATTTTTTATGTTGCATTTTATAGTTTATAATAATTAGCAGAGTATTTTTTACTGAGCAAAATATGTGCAGTGAGAGGAAAGCCATAAGCACATTGAAATTCCTTCTCAGTACGCCTTTGTTAGATTCTCATGTGAACGTGTATGGGATTGAATGGAAAAAAAGGGAAAATTAAAACATACTGGAAGCTTCTTTGTGATTCTTGAAACTTCTTTGAAAAGTTCCTCCTTTGGCTACTTTATCACTGTCTTCCACAACTAATGAGAGTCATCTCAAGTTCAGCATCATGCCCAGAATCTGGTACAGCACAAGGGCTGACATAGCAGAGGTGTCCTGGCACTGGGAAGCATGACCTGCATGCACAATTGCTCCTTGAGGACTTGCTCCTACCTTTCACTTGGCCACCTGAAACTCCCACCTCCTCATCAGTAAGGTTGCTATAACCATAGTGGCTACTTTGTGGTTTTGTCATTAACTGACAAGAAAATGATTTAAAGTCATACTTAGCTAGATATCTCATGAGTTCTTGGTGATTTGGAGTTAGCGTAATGCTATTGAAAACAAATTTTTCTTTGCCAGGTGAACACAAAATTCCAGATCTGGACCTATAACTGTGGTGTAGTGCCAGGAACCTGAACTCTGAATAGAAAAACTATTTTTGAACATGTCATATCAAACAAATCATGGAATTGTTGTGGAATCTCATTTTCTTTCTTCCTAAATAGAGAATTGTATCAATTATGTCCCTATTTACAATGTTGGAGGTAATAGCAATTGGCATGAAGGAAAAATGTTATGAAGAAAGAAGCTTAAAAGTGCACTTTGTGATATTGTTCAGAGAGAGGAAAGGAAGAAAACTAGAGAGAATAGCCAAAATATGTATTGACACCAGACTGTGCCCAGGTATGGGAAGATTTTCTTTTGTTTTGGTGGGGGGTGGGGAGGGCAGGTGGTACCAGGGATTGAACTTAGGGGCACTCAACCACTGAGCACTATTTTGTATTTTATTTGGAGACAGGGTCTCACTGAGTTGCTTAGAGCCGTGGTTTTGCTGAGGCTGGTTTTGAATTCACCATCTTCCTGCCTCAGCAGCCCGAGTCACTGGCATTACAGGTGTGTGCCTCCGTGCTCAACAAGATGTTAACTTCTCGTGTAATTGAGTTAGACACCAATGAACTGTCACCCAGAGGGAATGTGTTGTCCTACTGTCACCCTAAAAGTGTAGCAAGAAAGCATCCTATGGCCCTGTGATGACCTTGGTTACCACAATGCTCCCTGGCTAGACAGGAGCTTGCTTGGCATTGGGAGCTCCATGGTACCCTGTGGCAACGGTCAAGGCTAGCCAGGCATAGAACAGCCTCAGTAGCTCTCCAACCTGCATGAGATGCCACGCTTCTCTAGATAAGACACAATGTATGAAAATGGCTCCCCAAGAGAATTTGGAGCATTTTGGAAAGATCCTATGTAGAGGTTATGTGCATCTGCACAGAGCTGGATGTGAAGGGCAGTGAGAATTCATTTCCATTCATTTAAATCCAATTTAATATGGATGTGGGATTTGTAAGCTAAACATTTCTATATTTGGTATTTATTGTACATTTTGATTAGAATTGTCACAATAACACTGTAGGTAAATCATATGATTTCTTTTGTTTCAAGTTGAAAATAAATGGGACTTGGAAAGCTTAGATAAGGTACCTAAGGGGTTAATAAGGAATAGACCCACAACTCAAATGTAGATCTACTTAACTCTAAAAGCCATTTACTTTTCATTAATTACATTGTTCTGAGCTTCTGAAGCACTTTATAAAGAGAAAGGTGTTATGTACATGCAAATTATATTGTTTTATCCTTCACATTTTAATCTTTTGTGGAAATAATTAACTAACATTTTAGATCTTAGTCTCAACTCATGTCCATTACAGATGTTTTTAAAATTACTTCTAAGTACCCAATGACCCTGATTTATTTCCAAATAAGTGTGCTGTTTAAATAATTAATATAGTGGTCATAAAGAGTTTACTTAATAGGAGATTTTCTATTATAATTAAATGTAGTACCACATGCTTATATTCCTGGGGTCTGCCATTTTTATTGGAAACACTGCCTCACTTTGGTGAGCTTTTCCTCATAGCATAAAAAAAGTAATCAAACTACATAGTTATTAAATGTGTAGACTCTCCATCTGGCCATCTCATTCTCAAACTAGAGGTTGGGGCCTTGATAGATTTCTTGGAAGATAGAGAAGAATCAGGACAGGTTCCTCATAGGAAAGTAAATGGTCTACTATTCTTTCTTTTCCTCTCTGAGGATACATATACTTGTTCAACTTTGAGTATATATAGGTATGGTGACCTGAGGTCACAGAGCCTCAGATCTTATATAATGTATGAATTGAGTAAATGCTCATTAAATGCTACTTGATTTTAAGAAGAAGCATAGGCAATTAAAAGAATACACGCTCTGGAGCCAGAACAACCTTAAATAAGGTGGTACTGCCATCCTCTGTGAGAATATGGAGAATTAATTTTCCTTATTGGGTCTTAGCTTTCTCTCCTACCAGCTGAAATAAAATAATAGCTCGTCCATACAATGGTGATGAATGTTAGATTTGTTAACGAGGTAGGGAACACCCAGCTACTGTTTAGATCTGCAATTGATGTTCCATAGCTGTTCACCATCTCTGATACTGTTTTGTGAAACAGAATATTTGAAAAATGCAGAAGTCATCATTGTTATTCTGAAGACCAAATCTAAATAGTTCCCACAATATTAGCTATCTGGGAGTCTGGAGGAATCATATGCTGACTCATTTCATTTGCTGTCAAGGAATTCTTGCAGGGTGGACAGAGATGTCTCATCTCTGGGAGGAGAAGCCTCAGCAGCCACTCTGCCAGATGGTCCTTATTCCTAGGTTTCCCTGCATCATCACAGATCTCTCATGGAAGAAAAAAAGGTTTATGAATAACAGGTCTCATCTGTCTTCATCTCTTTCCATTCATGCTATAATTATTAGTCTTGAGGCCATTCAGAAGCAAGACAGCAACCAGTGACATTTCTTTCATCAGGAACTCAAAAAATTTGCTTAGTGTATCCAAGTGGTAGCTCAAATAACAACAAAAGGTAAAATTCAAGAAAACTGAAAAATGAAATTACATTATGTATGGCAGCTAAGTAGTCTGTACCCTTAATATACAGAGAAAACTTAAAATTAATGATACAATGATAAAATCCCCCAAGAAGCAATTATCTTGAAAAATTAATCTTATGAACCAGAAATAACAGAGCCAAACACATATGAAAATATTAAGAACAAAAAAAGAAAGAAAAAGGAGCTGGAGATGTAGCTCAGTAGGAGAGTGCTTTTCTGGTGTGAGTAAAGCCCAGGGTTCCATTACCAGCCCTGATAAAACAGAACAAAACAAGAATAAAAATATAGGATTCCAATTCATTTCCACTGGATTCAATAAAAAGTGATAAATATGTTTTGACTCCTGTGGGAAAGTGGCAGTGAAGATGATGATAAATAACGCTGACTGTGCAATACCCCACCTAGGGTTCATGCCAAGTTCTACCATCTACTGCAGAAGCTACTCAATCTCGTCGTGCCTCAGATTTCTCACTTGTTAGTGAATGAAGTATTTGTATTTATTTCATTGAATTATCTTGTGCATAAAAAGAGTTAATAGTTTGGACAAGCTTAGAATAGTAATTGGCACTCACTGAAATGTGAAAAGTGTTAATCTTTTTATTGTTTATTCTAATTTTTTCTTTATGTAATTGTGAGCATCTCAACTCTTCTGAATATCAATCTTATGCTGTATTAGGGAAGAAAAAGGTCCATTCTAATGTTGAAAATTTTCTCAAATTAAACAAAAAACAATACATATGACCATTATTTTCCAAATTTTCCAGAGCAAAATGATTTGTATTTCTATGTACGGTTAATACTTTTTTATTCATGTATTTAACTTTTATATCAGATTTTTAGCTTTTCCTTTTTTCTCTTCTTATTTTGTTTTTCTAGCTATGGATTTCTATAAGAATTTTAGGTACCTTTATCTTTTCAATGAAAATAATAACAGGATGATTTATTAGCTAAAATTTGAAATATCTAGTCTATGGTAAAGTGGTATTGAACTTTCTATAATAAGGAAAATGCTGAGAAAATGGGCATTATTAGTTTTTAATTGGAGCTGACAATTATGTGGAATGTTTTCCTCACCCCAAATTTGATGTTTTTGTTGATGAATTTAAAAATTACAAGTGTCTGTCTATATCTATATATTATACATATATATTATATGTGTGTGCACATGTATGTGTGTGTGTATCAGTACTGGCATATATGAAAAGTTGAGTAAAATAACTATTTTAAAAAATATAGTAGCTAGATGCTGTCACTCTGGAAAGGCAAAGTAATAATTTGGTAGACTCCTTTGGTTCTAGTTTGGCCATTAAAAAATATCACAGGCTTGATTTGAACCAAAAATATTATTTCTCAGTTTTGGGTCTAGAAATCTGAAATGAGGGTACGACATGGTAAATTTCTGGCAGGTGCTCTCTTTCATGTTGCAGGTAGCCAAATTCTTGTATTGCCACATGAGAGGGGAAAACAGCAAACTGGCTTCCTGGTCTGTTCTTATAAGGGCACCCATTCCTTTCTTAAGGCCCCCACTGTCGTGAACCAATTACCTTTCCAAAGGCCCCACCTCCTGGTCATCACCTTCCACCTCCATATTACATTAGAGATTCAAGTTCAGCATATGAATTTTGAAAGAGCACATTCAGTTCATAGCATCATCCCTACAAAAGCAATTTAACTGCTGAAAATTATTAAATAATTATCATTTGAATTCTCTGGAAATTACCTTAAGGGCATAAAAAATAGGAAGACACTCTTTCAATAGGGTATGGTAGCACAGGTCTGTAATCACATCAACTCCAGAGCCAGGAGGATTGCCAGTCCTGGGCAATCAAGCTAGACCTAGTATCAAACATGATAGATATATAGATAGTTAGATATAGATAGGTGATGATGATAGATGATAGAGAAAAATAGAGATAGAGTAAAAGATAGGGTTGGGGATGGAGCTGAGTAGTAGAGTGTTTGCCTAGCTTGTGTGAGACCCAGGTTCAATCTCTAGTACCACTAACTAACTAAATGAAAAAAATAATTGTCATAAATCTTGTGCTATCAGTGTAGCTCAGTAGTATAGGGCTTGCTTAGCTAGCATGAGGCCTGGGCTTGGATGAACAGCATGAGAAAAACAAATCCACTGAATCTTGATAAAATCTGAGAGTCTATACTATTTGTACCACAATCTGTTCCCTTACCTGCCCTTTCCCCAGATCCATATATGGGCGCTTTCCATGCATGCTTTATTCTTGGGAGGCACAGTATAAAGAAAGGGCAGGGATTCCCTCTTCCCTCAGTCCACATCTGAGCTCTGAATGAAACTAATGAGGCTGCTGGTGTTTCTGATCCCCAGGTCTCTGTTGCAGAGGCTCTGTTTCAGGCAGGGCTGACAAGGCAGAGGCTCTCTTGCCATTCTCAGCCTCACTCACAGGTTGGACACTCTCCTCAGGAATACTGGAGTGAAAAAAAGGGATTCCGCTGCCCCTCTCCAGTTTATTCATATGGTGGAAGTTTCTACTCCAGGAAAGACAAGCCAGGAAGATCAGGAACGCACACTTCCCCATAGAGGTGTTCACTGTCTTAAGGGCATTGCTGGAAACAAGGTGCTAGTGGCGCAAAATCAAGAGGAGGGCAGTAGCCCCATCGTACAAGTCCAATCTGAAAACCATCAGGAGTTTAGAGGAGAATTAGGGAAAGTGCCAATCAAGAGATCCCTCCTGGATCAACTGACTCTGGGTGCGGTGAGGGCAGGAGACAGAAAGAATGGTTGGGTGTATGCTCTGCTAAGCTGCTCCAAACAAGAGCAACCAGGGCAGGACAGCACTGACCTAAGAACTTTGTGAAGCCACACAGACTCATCTGCAGAAAGCAGCACCCTTTAAATACAACCTCTGGACAAACTCCCAGGAAGCCAGACAAGAAAAACAGCAGGATAAGAAAAACAAACACACACACACACACACACACACACAGATAAAATGGCTGATTCAGTCCTAACATGTCACTTGCTTTAAATATAGATGGTCTCAGGGCACTGTTTTAAAGACAGAAATTGATGTACTGATATAACATTAAAACAGTGAAAAATAAAACAGAAAATACAACCCAACTATTCACTGTTGATCCATAACTCCAGAACTCACTTTGAACACACTAACATCGCTAGGTTGAAAATAAAAGAATGAAAAATAAATACAATGAAAACATTTGTCAAAGTCCAAAGTAAGAGTGGCTAATGTAAATATCAGAAAAAAAAATAGACTTCACAGAAAATTAGCAGACCCAAAGAAAGATCACATAATGATTTCAATCTACTAAACAATATGCACAAAACAGGACTTCAAAACACATTAAGCAAACATTGGTAGAAGGGAAAGGATAAATAAACAAATTCAAATTTATAAATGAGGACTTTAGCCTACTCTCAAGAATTGGTGTAACTACTAGAAAGAAAATCAGCCAAGATAAATATCCAAATTCTACAACCAGTCAACAATTTGTAAGTGAAATATACAAATATAAGTACTCCATCAAACAGCAGAAAGACACATTTTTTTGTCTCAAGAGTTCAGTTGTCATGGGTAATGAGTGGTGGGTAATGAAAATGCGGTAAGGGCTCTGTGATGAAATTGATTTCATCAGGAGGGCTCTGTGATGAAATTGATTCATATTTGGGAGGTATATAAGTCAATATACTGGCATGACATTGCATTGGAGTTTATCAATATGTCACAATTGGTAAAGCGTGACTTTGCTGTATTACGTCTCGTAATCACATATGAATCTACAATATCAAAAAGAAATGTTTGGTTAAAAAAAAAATCTGTGTTAATTTGCTTCCTAAGCTAAGGAGAGACCCTTCACTCAAAACATGAGACAGTGGGAATTGAAAGTGGGTTTGAGAAAGCTCACATAGGTTTATGTACATGTTTAGGACATAGCAAATATTTTTCTATTATAGGAGTTTAGATACTTAATAAAATAACCTGATCTTTGTTTCAAGAATTCTTGATACAAGTTACTGTGGTTGCATGGGTAACACAAGTCAGAAATTTTCCTGGCGTGGAGGCAAGGAAGGCATCATTGCTTGAGTGTTTGAAAAATGAATAAATATTCTGAGAAGGGAAAGGAACAAAAGACTTTCACTTAAAAGCTAACAATGTAGACAGCCTTAGAGGATTAAAAATTCATTTAGATTTTTAAAAGTAATGATTTTGTGTGTTTAGAAATTTCAGTATACAGCTTATTAAATGTATAGCATTATTAGCACGAGATAGTATTCATAGACCCTGGTGACTGGCAGGTTGGTATGGATTTGCTAGTTTTTGAATACATGGTCTTAAACATATAATTCAACCTCCTCAAGCCTGCTTCACATGAACAGTAATGCATTCCTAGCAGCGTTGTTAGGGTTCATATCTATTACTCAGTTTTTGTTTGAAGAGCTACAAACTTAGCCTCATTTTCTGTAAAACTTGGGTATGCTATTTTGAACAGTGTTTTCATTATGTAAGTAGACACTAGCTAACATTCATATATTTATGTAACATTCAGCATGTTGTTCTGCAGTGTATCTCAACCTGGTTACACAGCAGAGTCAATTAGGAAGCAGATAAAAAGCTCTGACACATGACCCATCACTACACATTTAACTCTTCATGAAAGAAGCCTCCAAGGTAGTATCTTTTTTATTTTTATTTTTTAAAGCTTGTCACATAGTGTTAATTTTCATCCAGGGCTGAGAAATATTAGAGTAATTTACATAGCTACATGCAATTATGTATTTTCATTGACCGTTGTTTACAAATCCATGTGTACATAATGTTAATCAACACATAAAACATATACTTACAATTAGTGTTTATAAGGGATATTATAGTTTCATGAAATTTAAAAAAAATAGAAATTTTTTTGTTAACAACTATTCAATATTTATTGTTCATATATTTAAAACAGAAAATATGGCCTTAAAACTGCACAAATGTGTGAGCAAGTTAAATGTGTGAATTCAAAAAATTACCTATATGGTTTCTACACACAATGAAGTTTTACTCAGCCAGAGAGAGGAGTAAAATTATGTTATTTGCTGGTAAATGGATATAGCTGGAGAACATCATGCTAAGGGAAAAAAGCCAGACTCAGAAAGTAAAGAGTAGAATATTTTCTCTCCTATGTGGAAGCCAGAGAAAAATAAAGAAAAAGAAGGGGGAAGGGGCAGTTCCCATGAAAATACAGGGAACATCAGGGGAGAAAAGGAAAGAGATTGCCACCATAACCTTTGTTTGGGAGTACTAAAACCACTTAACTACATTGTGTTCTTTTCTATATCATTTACATAAGTTGATATATTTTTCTTTTTCCATGTACACAAGGAAGTTCAATTTTATATCACAAATATCAAAATTAGAAAATCTTTGTTTTCTGGTAATATCTACTTTCTTTCCTACTTTAACTGATGTTGTTTTGCTTTAATATACAACTTCATTTGTATTAGTACTCTCAGATTTTGTTCAGAATTATGAACAACATACAAAACAATTTGCACCATTGCATAAACTGATGAATTATCCTACATAAAAAGAATAATTATTATTGTTTAATGACTTTGTTGACCAGCATTCAGTCCTTGGCTTCCTTACACCACTCTTTCCAAATAGTTGTCAGAGAAATTATCATTATTCATTACACCTTTCCAGACATATGTATGATCTGAGAGATATTTATCCAAAAGAACTAAGATCAGCATACTTTAGAGGTACAAGCATTCTGATGTTTTTATAGCAGTATAGCTGCTATAAAACCTACAGTAGCCAAGTCATAGAACCAACCCAGGTATCCATCAGCAGAGAAATGGATAAGGAAAATGTGGCGCATATATATATATATATACACACACACAATGGAGTTTTATTGTCCAATGAAGAAGAATGAAATTATGTCACTTGTTGGAAAATAGATGGAATTAGAGAACATTATGTTAAGTGAAATGTCAGATCCAGAAAGACAAGTATAATATGTTTTATCTCATATGTGGAAGCTAGAAAGAAAAATGGAAAATGGGAACCTCATGAAAATAAAAGAGTGCTTGTAGAGTAGAGAGTCAGGCAGAAGGAGGAGGGAAGAACAAGACGAGATGTTGAGGAGTTAAACCGATCATATTAAGTTCATGGATGAATATGCCACAGGGAAGCCCACTACTGTCTATAATTAATATGTACCAATAAAAAGGAATCCTAGGCTGACAAAATAGAAAGACTGAATTAAAAGAAAGCATGGTATATTTGTGCATCTTTAAATGCGAACACATATCATATACGCCCTCTGTGATTAAAAAAATAGTTCCACAAAACATCTGGATGAACATTCATAAAATCTGTGTAGCTGGAAAGCTCTCAATCTATCTCATTGCAACAATTGCACCCCACATCACACACACACACACACACACACACACATACACTCACACACACATTCAAGTTGCTATCAACCATGATTCACCTGTCAATTCCTCCAACTCAAGTGTGATTCTCTAAGGAAGACACTAATGAAAGAGCTTTCTGGGTTATTGGGCACTACATTTTAATTACATTGAACACTGAAACTTGCTTCAAAGAGGCTGTAAGGTATACATACCATCAACTAAGATAAAAGCATCCATTAATTATAATTCCATTAACTCTAATTTTAATAATTTTTAAGGTTATCCATTTAATGAAAAAAACTACCTACCTAAAATCGTTTTATTTCTTAAGATGAACTTCAATACGATTCTTGTTTATTAGTCTTTTATCTTTTGTAAGATTCTGATACATTTCTTTCACAAAGAGTTGTTATTTCATATGATTTCTAGCAATTAATTTTAAATGAAGATACTCTTCCTTTTTTTGAAATATATTTATTGCACATTATCTTCATTTTCAAGTACCTGCTGATTTTGTGTTATCTTTCAAAAATTTAAATTTGAATTCAGTATGATTGACATTTCCAAACTAGTTCTTTTGTGCTCATTTGCACTATTTTCTCTTCTCTATGAATATGAACATACTCAGGTATTATTTTATCATCTTCTAGAGTTAGCATATTAATATTTCTTTTCCTACATGGTAAAATATATAGAAACTAATATTATTTTTAACTGGCTTGATCTTGTTCCTGAAATATGTAAAAAATATCATAAGAGTGAAACAATATGATGCATATATCTCCCTAATTATATCAACTTATATTTATACTACTTTTATTGGTACTCTTTAGCATATATTTTATACCCATCATCTGCAATGTTGTACACACTATTCCAAGGGAAGTGTCCAATATTATTATCCTATACATTTCTTACTAATGCAATATTCTTTAGGAAGTGTGAAAAGTTTAATGCCTGTTTGAATTACATCTTGCCTGTCTTGGTACATTTAAATGAACCACTGTTGTGCAGTTTGAATTTTTCCTTTGCCTTTGAGCTGACTCATACTGTATATGTCCTAGAATTAATGGTTCTATGGGAGTTGAAATATGCTCAAATAAAGAGCAGCTGATTTTCAAGATTTAGTTTCCCGTTTGATAACCTTATCAGTACACTACCAGATGTTACAGTAATCATTTTCTTCACTGAAGCAGCTGCGATTTTTATGTGGAATACCTAATTGGTCATCATGAGGGCTATATTACTGTCAACCACAGGAAAAGTCATTGAAATTGGATTAAAGTAAGAACTGGATTATTGCTACATGGGGCCTTGGGAAGCTTTGAGCACTTTTAATTGACTTGGAACCAAAAAAGAAGAAAAACAGCTTGATGAGTCCAAATTTGTGTCTGCTCTTCACCTAGGGCTACAAGTACAGAAAAATCTAGTGAATGCTCAAGTTCAACAAAATTGTCTATTATTATTAAAAGGGTTCTCCAAGTCTGCATGAAAATGATGGTTTGAATAAATTCAAAGGTAAATGATTTTTTAAAAAAACAGCTAGCACCCACTAGTACAGCAGAAAGAAAGGCAATATAAACTATTTTTTAGCATGTATTTCTTCTCAAGCCATGTATAAAGTCCGTTGAAGTACAAAATTTTGTTTTGTTTAGATGCATCGAATAATGTAAAATAGAGAAGATTATATCATTGTGCTATATAGCACCTTCTTAACGACTTTCCAGTTTTTCTGGGATACTTTATAAGAATCATTTGCAACATAAATAGATATTCTCTCCTACAAAACAGTTTGTAAGCTGATTTGGAACTATATAGATGTAAAATTCTAGTTTCTCTAACATGATGCTATACTTTTTTTCCCCCAAATGCATTCACTCTGCAGAAGTAAATAAATGGAGCAATGAGATCACTTAAGCTTTAGGTCTTTTAAATTATTCATGTGCAAAATTTATGCCTGTGCCTTCTCTTTGGAAATAGGGTTCACACGTGTACACTCAATGCTGGATTTGGAGATGTAGACATGCAAAAATGCAAGAATTTCTTTAAAATAAAACAAAAATTCTTTTATAGCACTAGGGGAAATATTTTTTTTATTAGTGGGACCACAAAATCTATTTTTGTCTAAATGGAAACATGGATAGTAGATACAAAAAAAAAAAAAAAAGAGAGAATTCACTTGATCTTTAACCACACACCTATGAAAACAGTAATAGAATTCTATGCTCTGGTGATCAGTAATCTGTTCAACTCAGTTTAAAGATTCCCCTGACAGGTTATGATGAAGGTATTAATTTGGCTATTCTAATTTTAATTGAACATGGAGCTTGTAAGTATGTCATTTATATGACCTTAAAATTAAAAATAATTTTAAAATACTTTGTACTTTTACTATTGATTCTTTTCATTATTTTGTCAAATTTTAAAGAGGATATTCATTCAAAAAAAGCTATGTATACTCTAGTGACTTTTTGAACAGACATCCATGCAATTGACTGTGAGTGGGGGACTTTCCAAGGAATAACAGCCAAAGAACACTCCACCGTCCTTTATTCTCTTCCAAATGATGACACCTTCATCTTCTTGCCCAATCCGGAACTACATCCTGTTATTTCTACTTCTGTAATATCGACTACCATATTTTTTGTCACCTAAAGTATTAAAATAGAATCATAAACTATTGATGATTTTGGTAACTTCGGTCTTCAAATTCAATCCAACAGTTTGTAAAGCAGAAGTCATCACTAGGTTATATGTATTTAAAATATTGGTTATACAACGTGGTCTCTACCTAGAAAATTTACAATGCATTTCATTTCATCCCACTTATTCAAATATTTATCCAGTCTAATTTTTAAACCTAATTTGCTTTATTCTTAGGTCTTTCATGTAACATTTATATTTGATAATATTTTTAAAAATATATCATCTATTTTAAATTCCTCTAGTTTTGCTTGTCTTTTTTCAATCTGCAGTTTTCTTCCAGCCTCTCTACTTCTTTGCCATTGAATTATTTGAAGCTACACATATAGACGCTTCCCCCCTCCACACACACACACACACACTCAAACACATTTAAAATCAATCTTTAATCAATTTTTATTTTTGTTGCTGTCATTTTTTGTTGAGAATTATGGTATACTGAAAGGAAAAAGCATTTTAAGATTGATTTCTTGACTCTTTTCTGCTTTAAGCCTCGAAATTTCCACTTAAAATTATAAAAATAGCTGGCCCTAAACAAAGACTTGATGAATGAGTGGTTATATGATTAGCCTATAATGAAACTGTACTATGTATTTACTGATGAAGAGATAAGTGATGTACAAAGGGACTAGTCACCTTAAACTATAAAGAATAGTTACAAATATAAAATAAAACTATAGCATGCTCCTCCCAAAAGATGAGAGGATCATACACAAAATAAAACTTATTGCCAATAAGAAAGTAGTTCAACCTCACTAACATAAAGAAAAAGGTATCTGAATAAATGATTAATACATTTTTAATTTTTTTATTTTTAGTTATACATGACAGTAGAATATATTTTGACATATCATAAATATGTGGAGTATAATGTCCCATTTTTGTGGCTGTACATGATATGGACAACACTTGTCATGTACATATGAACATGGAAAATTTATGTCAGATTCATTCTACTGTCTTTACCATTCCCATCTCCCACATCTTTTCTACCACATCTACTGTTAGGAATGTTATATTTGAAGCGTAGGTAGAGATATGTGAGCATGTTCACATACTCTAGTAGGCATGTGAAAGGGCATAATTTCTCTGTAATTTAATTGGTAAGATAAAGCCTTATAAATGAACATTTTTTTTGTTACATAGTCTCACTTCAATTTCCACACATAGGTTTTTCTGGAGATGGTGTTAACTAACTACACATAAATATGTTCAATTTAGTTCTGAAAGAAAACAAAGTTTTATGAAGTTCGTCACCAGGTGTTAGAACTAGGTAACTTTAATCTTCAAACTTTTTATGTAATTTCCATAATTTATAGCCTTTAAATTTATGTAAAGAAATTAGGGGATAAATAAAAGATGATTTAAGAGTTTCCTTATCCTTCATTTTTATTTAAATGAGAAAATAATGCAATGGAGAAAGTATAGAAAAAAGAGGAAGATAAGGCTGAAAACCCCAAATCAGCAATGATGAAGTCCATTTTACATAGACATGGGAAAAATTAATAATTCAACGGAATTCTAATAAAAAATGACTGTGCCCCCAAATACCTATAATTACTTTATATGAAAATTTAGGTTATCATTTTTATGTGTAAGAATTTAGTTTTATGCAATATACATGAAGTAAGGTTGGCCTTTATTAGGTCTGAAAGAAAGTCTAAAATATTCTAAAAGTATATAATTGGCCATAAAATTATATTTTCAGTAGTTCCATTTTTATTACACATTGGAATTTTGCAATGTCCAAAATTATATCAGTCTCAGTGACTTAAATAAAAGTAGTACAATATTGAGCTGCACTTCCCATTTCTAGCTCATTATAAACCTTAGAAAATAACTTTTTCTACCATTATTATTCTTATGGAATGAAGCTAGATAAACATCTCTATCACAGTGATATAATTTCAATTGACATTTTAATAGAATTAATGTATCTAACAGAAAACCAGTTTGCTTAAATTGTTGCTAAACATTGCATTTAGGTCTTGATAAATAATTGTAAAAACACATAGCTTTATAATGACACCTCATATAAATGAAAATTTCTTGCTTTCTCTTTTTAACAAAACATAATTAGATATTATTATAATTTTCAATATAGTTAAAATTTAAGACTTAGAACTCCAAATAATGTTGATTTTCATGCCATCAGGTGAGGAGAGATTGAGTGGAAATGTTAGGAATATTCATAAAACATTAACTATTTCACATTTATGGACACAATATTTTATTGATACAATGCACATCTGTGAGAGCAGGTTTGGCTGAGAATACCTGCTTGGCTAGATCTACAACTAGTACTTATTTAAATGAATGAGAAAATAAAATAAAAACTACAGCTGATGATTCATTTATTTGTGACCAGTCTTAATTTATTTCTCAAAAAACACTGGGTTCCCAGGTTAAAAATCAATCAGTTCCCCAAATACTGAGGGATGGTCCAATCGATGCATCTAATGATTAAAATATTCAGATGCCACTGTGTATTCCATGTTTTAGCAGAGCAGTATTGAGAGATGTAAACAGCAAAACAAACACAGGGAGGGGAGACTGGAGGAGGAATCCTTTTCAGTCCTTACCAGGGTAGAATCTCGATTTCAGTTGTTCCAAAGGAAACCTCCTGTGTTGGGCCAGATGCAACGACCCCCATCAGAAAGCCTGAAGGAAACCAAGTGTCTGCCCAACACTGCTGGCCCTTTGTCACCACCTGAGGTTCCGCCTGAGGGAAGAAACATGGTTCTCTAGAGACCACAACCAGTAAAATACTGTAAAATTAAATTTAGAGTAGCCTGTTTTAAAGATGTCTGAAACACAGCAGAAATTCACTGAACACATACTGAATGAGTTAATGAAGGCTGTCATTATGAACTTTGCTTAACTGCTAAAATAAGCTTTGTCTTTGATTCTTAAATATTGCTAAGCCAATTCAAAATTGGTTGATTATTTTTTCCTTCCTTATTATGTCATAAAGTTACTTAGTTATGAAGTTTTATAAAATAAATACACACCTTTGATAAAATAATTATAACAATACTCATTACTTTGGCAAAAACTATGATTAAATGTTTTAGAAGCTTTTGAAAATTTATCATACTATTTAAATAGTTTTTTTTCCAGAAATAGAATACAAAGATAGTTGCAAAATGGTTTCTGAATTACATAGGTTGATTCCTTAGGGCCTATTTTAATCTCCCGAATCCATTTACGTGAATAAACTGAAATGGGCACATTATACCACACAGTTCAAGAAATAAAGGGGGCCTGTGCTGTGGGCGTAGCAAACAAAACAAGCTGCACTGGTTTTTGCTGCTCCTGTGCTGCTGTCCTACACCCACATCAGGACAATCTGCTGTGCTGGTGGCCTGCACCTGCTTAGACTGGGTACAGTGCCAGAAATGTAAACTTAGAAACACCCCCTTGACCACAACTGCAAGTTTCCTTTCCAGAGCCCAGGGAAGAAACAGAGCTGTTCATCCCAGGAACTTACTCACCATACACAAACTACTTACCTAAGATCCATGAGGCAGCTCTATATCGGGGGAAAGATACCACAGTTGAATTGCAGTCCTTGCAGCAATTGCATAGCCTCCTGCCAAAGACACCCATATCCATCCCAGAAAGCTTGTTTCTGTCACATTTTCCACTAGGCTATTTTGTCAGCAGTGAAATCTTTTTTTTTTTCATAAGTCGCATTCAGAGAAGAGGGATTTTTTGATATTCTTGCCTTATCCTCCTTGGGGGCACAGGTTTTGTGATATTTCAGAATAAAGCTATCTTTTAGGTCTAGGTTATGATATCAGGAGGAAGTTTTATTGTGTGGACTGAAACATACTAAATCTAAACTTACTCAATATATATATATTTTAGTTTTTTTATTATTATTAGAGCTTTAAAGTTATACATAGTAATTGGGTTCATCCTGACAAATTCATATGTTCATGGAAATGGACTGCTTTCTAGAGTGTTTGTACTTATTTGCATCCCCACCAAAAATATGTGTGTACGTTTTTCCCCACAACCTGCCAGCATTTATTGTTTATATTCTTGATTATTGCCATTCTGACTGGAGTGAGATGAAATCTCAGTGTAGTTTTGATTTGTATTACCCTGATTGGTAGAAATGTTAAACATTTTTTTCATGTATTTATTGGTCTTTTGTGTTTCTTCTATTGAGAAGTTTCCATTTAGCTTTTTTGTCCATTCATTCATTGACTTTGTGTGTGTGTGTGTGTGTGTGCGCGTGCGCGCGCGTGTGTGTGTTAAATGTTATGAGTTCTTTGTATACTTTGGATAGGCTACCAATCCCTTATCAGAAGGGTAGCTGGCCAAGATTTTTCTCCCATTCTGTAGACCCACTCTCAATATTTAAACATGCACACATTGGTTCTATCAATTCTAGAATACACACAAAGTACTTACAAAGAATGCTAGCGTACAAATTTGTGAAAATAAATTTAACAACTGCCATTTATTATTTGTTTATAATTTAACTTCAGGCTGAGATTAACCAATCAAATACTGTTCTCAAAAAGTTACATCTGTCATTTCATCATTGAGCAAATGAGTAAATAAAGTGAAGATAGCAAGAAACTGCCTGTCAACATTGGGAGCAGAGTCACAACATGGAGAGAGTAAGGCCCACAGTGAATACACTGTTGCTCAATTAAAACCAGAAATTATTGCCCCCAACAGCTCATTTTATATGTATCTACTCATACATCATCTTTTTTATTCATTCATTTATTTAACAAATAGTAGTCAAATTGTATAAGTGATTATCTTTCTAAGTGCTGGAATTCAACAGGCAATAAAACCTGCAAGGGTCCTACCTTCATGTATCTAGAGTGGCACAGAGGTGATGAACGAAAATATTAAATATTCATTATAATAAGTTCTTTTTTTTTTTTGGTACTGGAGATTGAACTCAGGGGCACTCGACCACTGAGCCACATCCCCAGCCCTATTTTGTGTTTTATGTAGAGGCAGGGTCTCCACTTAGAGCCTCACCGTTGCTGAGGCTGGCTTTGAACTCGCGATTCTTGTGTCTCAGCCTCCCTAAGTGCTGGGATTACAGACTTGAGCCACCACACCCAGCTTTCACTATAATAAGTTCTAAGAGGAGTAAAAATGGGTTTGAGGGTATAGAGTGGTAACTGTAAGGGACAGGGCAGTTGGAGTAACACATTCCATGGCCATTGAAAGACTGGCTGAGAAGGTCACTTTTGAGAAGAGAGCCAAAGGGACTAATGGTCCTCTCTAATAAGCAAAATAATTACATTCTATATTGCTTGATTATCCACATTTCAACAAATACTGAAGATGTCAATAGTACCCCAAATCTGCTGAGTACCCCAAATCTGCTGTTCCTGTTCTTCTTCCTAAGCAGTATTTTCTCTGGTTCCTCTCTTCTTCTCTGCACAGTACAGCATGCCAAGCAAGTTGGTAGTCACCATTACAGCTGCAGCAGCTACTGCCCTCTTCTTAACTACCTTCTTAGGTGAAGTTCCAGGAGCTTCTAGTTTCCAAGACTCCACAGTGATACAGTGATCCCTTCACCTCTAGAGGAGATCTTCTAGCTGTTTTCTTCCAAGGTGCCATTGCCTTCTCTCTTTGGAAGAAGTTTTGCTTGAATTATCTCAATGCTCTTCAGGAATCCCATCTTTGCTTCAATTCCTTTTTATACCTTGGTGAGTTCTGAAGATTTGGAAGGTTTCCAGATATTGCAGTGTAGGCTTCTGTATTTTTCCTGGAAGATAGCCCTCTCTCATAGGAGAGCTCTGGATAATTCTGATATATGTGGTCAAGCCTGTCGTGCACTCTGGAAACTTAAACATTCTCTTGTCTTGATTAGTCTGACTTTTCAACTGAAATATGTCACTAATTCCACATTTTCTTACTGCCCTTTTGAAATGGTAATGGGTTCTAAAACTGTGAATGGAAAATTGTAGAAGTGATACTATAATTACTGTGGGCACTCTGATAAGTTGTCACATTGCCTTTAGTTTTTCAAGTATATTCTCTCCTTCAGAGCTTTAAAAAACCTATTTTGGGGGGTGGGAATGGGGCACATAGGAGAAATGGAGGAACTCTGGATGGGGCGGGGATGTGGGGGGAGGGAAAGGGGAATGGGTGTGGTAAAGATGGTTGATTGAGATGGTCATCACTACCCTTGGTGTATGTATGAAGACACAAATGGTGTGACTCTATCTGGTTTGCAACCAGAGAAATGGAAAAACTGAGCTCTATATATGTACTATGACTTGAAATGCATTTAAATAAATTAAAAAAAAAAACTGTTTTGACCTTAAGGGGATTCTATAAGTGTACAAATATGAAAGGTATCCAATTTTCACAGAGATATTTGTTTTATAATGTTCTACAGGGTCTATCCTCCCCAAATTCCAATAATATTATGTTTTTATCTTGTGTTTATCTCTCTATACACATGCTATATATTTCATAACATAACTTATTCTCTCATCTACTGAGCATTTTATATGTAAGCATCATGAATTATTCTTATACAATTCAGAACTGATGAATAAATCCAGTTTTTATATTCAGTTTTTGTATGAGTAAATGAGTAAATTATACTAATTGCCTTCTAGTAAGTGGTAGTCTATAATGTAAACCTAATATTGACATCTTTTGATAACTATGTCTGCCAGTTTAAATTCCTGGAGTTTTCCTATAAAACAGAAAAAAAAATCTATTTCTCATTGATAAATGTATTGAATCTAAATCCCACAGAGAGTATGGTATGGCTTTTCTTCCTTGTTTGGAAAAACAACATCATTTATTTTGCCACCTTAATATACTGAGAGACCCTCCCATATATACACACACACACCTGCAATGTTCATATGTTATTGTTTTATTTTTTCTTCCGGACCCTTTCCCCACATTCTAGAAGATATATTATTGTTACTAAGAGAAGCCCACATCTAATCTTGCCTGCATATTTCTCAATCTGAATGCTTTTATGATAAACTATTCACTTGGTCATATTCATAATTGTTAAAGCTTTCATTTTAAAAGTTGAAATGAAAAATGGATGTGGTGATTGCTAAGCTATTTGGTGACCCCTGTTTCAAGAAACAAACATGACAATCTTCCATGCTTTTTCATCTTCCAAATATGTCATGAAATTAACTTTTCAAAGAAAATTAGAAATGGAAATATCCTTATTGCTCCAAGTTCCCATTAGTCGTGTCCTCTTTTCACATAAGATTTAGAGACAGATAACTTCCCCTTGATGTAAAATTGAACTGCCAGACAGTGCTAAGGTGTGAAGTGTGCTGATTTTTTAACATCTAAGAAAGTGTTTGTGTTTTCATAGAAGTTTTTTGAAATCCAACATCTAATGCAAAATTGGTCTTTATTTGTCAAAGTTGGCAAACCAACAAAGGTACTGTAATAGTTTGGGTCTGAAATGTCCCTCAAAGTCCTGTGTGTTAAAGGCTTGGTCAACAGTCTCTGGCCCTCTTGGAGTCAATATAATCTTTAAGATTTAGCAGGAAGAAGCAAGGTTACTGTGATAGAAAGTCACAGTGATAGAAAGCTGACTAACAGAAAATTGGTACCAAGTAGTGGCTGGGACTATACATGACAATGTATGTGTCTCAAAGCCTTTGAAACAGGTTTGTAGGAGGATTTGGGAAAATTTTGAAACAGCAGGCTAGATTCCAGAGTGCTTTACTTGGAGATAAATTGGTGATTCTAATGAGGACTCTGAAAGAATGCTGATAGAGATGCAAACAGTAAAGTTAATGTTCATGAGATTTCAGAAGAAAATAAAGACTCTACTGAGAATTGGACTAGAGACTACCGAGGTTACATAGTGGCAAAGAATTTGTATGCATTATATCTAGGACCTGAGAATTTGTAGGAGGCTGGGTTTAAAAGTATTTGGCTAAAAAAGTGTTAAAGCAGCATATCTTGCAAGGAGCAGCATGACTGTTATTGGTTGCTTTTGACCAAATTTACTGTTAGAATAGGAACAAAGAGGAGTAGAGCTGAACAGAGAGGAGTAGAGTATTTATAATATTTTTAGTTTGGCCAGAAGAGGAACATGTTAAAGGATGCAGGCAAGTAGTGTGCAGAGACTAGTGCTGTTAAAAATAAGCCAAGTGCTTTGTGCATAGGACAACAGGAAAGATGTCTTGATGACATCTCAAGAATAGGAAAACCTCTCCCACTCTAGGCTCAGGGATGCAAATTTATATCAAAGATTTTCCAAAGAAAGTCTCTGAAAGGAGAACCAATACAACCTGGTCACCCACAACCACTTTTCAAATCATCTCATGTGCAGCTGGCAAGGAACTCAAACACGAGGGCATCCTTGGGTCAAGTGGGCTTCAGTATAGTGCAAGCCAGTGCATACCTTATCATTCACACGGTGCTGTTTTTTGCAGGCATGAACAAAAAATGTGTTATAGTGCAATGGAGACTTTCATCGACATTTCGAAGTAAAGCCTAAGTGGCCAGCCCCTGTGTGGCAGAATTGGAGACTGTAATCATACCCTGAAAGGGTGACATGTGAAACTGAGAGTGAAGCCAAAACTGCAATGGAAGTTAAGGATGCCAATAACATTGAATGTCTAAGGGAAGCTGCAAGCAGAAGGCAGCTAGCCCAAGAGAATGGCCAAGGAGGCTGCAACTAGCAAAGTCATAGGCATGAGGCTGCTCAAGCTCTTGGGAGCCACATTCTACCACAGTGCACCTTGGATGTCAGGCAATGGAGGCTTATGATTTAACGTTTGCTCTGCTGGGTTTCAATCTTTCTTTGGTCTGACTCTTATTTTCTCTGTCACTGTTACTCCTTTTTGGAATGGGATTGTTATTGTCTCTTGAAAGTACAAAACATTTGTTTTAATTTTTATGGAATCATACAGGGGGTAAGTTTGCCTTGAGTCTCAGGGAAGACTTTGGTATCAGATTTTTAAGTAATGCTGGAACAATTAAGACTCATAAGGCTTTTGAAGATGATGGACAGACTGCAATTTGTATTGTGAGATGGACATGAGCCCTTAGGGGTCAGGGGTGGAATCTTAGAGTTTGGATCGCGAATGTTCCTCAAAGGCAATGTCTTAAAATATTGCTCCCCAGTCATAACACAAAGCAATGAAAATTCACCCATTTCAAACTATAATGCATAATACTTCGCTTACTCATGCTCTGCTTATCACTTTCCCTTAGCATCCCAAAGGTGAAGTCATTCTGAAAATGATACTGAAGTATCATTTTCACCCTTACAGATCGGTATGCTCCCATTCTGATAATGATACTGAAGTATTAGTATTCATTTATGCTCACACTCTACAAATTGATATTCTCAGATATTGCTTGTGAATATGACATAAGGAACACTCAAATTCTCCTTGTTCACACAGCTGACATCCATTTACACTTCAAGATTCAGCAGAAAGTGGTGTCATCTCTGGAAAATGATACTTAGATGCACTAATCTATTTTCACTGGATGCAATCATGGAATTACTCTGAATAGGGAGGAATGACACCAAGGTGGTCAACTCATGTTTGGGCTTGCCCCTTTTCAAGTGTATATGAGCCTTCCATGAAATATGAGCTCTGTATTTGGATGGCTTGGTCCTCTTCTAACCAATGGGCTGCCTGACATAAAAAAGGAGAGATTTTATGAAATAGATTTTTCTTAATGATGGCTTCTAGTCACTAACTCACATTCCAACATATCACATGTTCAATTAATCAGCAAAGTTCTTAACCCACTCTTTTTTCTTTTAGTACAAGATGTTTATTCAACAACACAAATATTATTTTGAGTGAGAGAACTAATTTGAAAGCCTAGAGTTCCTATTTCCTGGTTGATTGACATTTAGAATCCAATGACCTCTTCTCTACTGCTTTAATATAAAGTCTGAGGTATTTTTCTTGCATTTGTTTCAGCAAAGAGAGTCAGAAAATGCTAGTCCAGCAAAGGGAGCAGTTATGATTTATGTTCACAATAATAAATAACTCCCCTTTGAATCATGAGTTTTATCGATAGCAGTTATCTAAGATTTCTTGTCACTTTTTTGACAAATGGGGGGCAGATGGCTACTAGTTTTTTGAAAATAAGAAATAGTGGAATTTAATATTAAAATCATTATTGAACTCCATACAGAAGTCCCAATAGTATAAATTTTATTGTTAAAGGTTTTTTGTTGCGAACACTGGAAGGCTAGACAGACTACATCCATATCGTGACCCTGGCAGAGCAGTGCAAATGTAATTAATTTTCTTTAAGATGTTCTAGGCTTGACTACAAACATGCAGCTGTTGAAGTATTGCACTTCTGGGAAGAAACATGAAGCTGTGTTTTCCTTATATGGAAGATTTACAAAATCACTCACTTTATGGGATTCAACAACATGGATTCCCAGAAGTGCTGGGGGAGGTTTTACTGGAGAGATATTCTGCCTGACATATGATGTGTAGAAAGACTGTGGTTTACTTTCTTGTAGATGTTTTTCCTATATAGATTTTTTCCACACTAAACAACCTTTCTCTTTGCACTTCCTTTCCCTTTTTCATAGGTTCTAATAATCAACATTCTCAACATTCTGCTCTCCATCTACATGAGCACAGTTTTAGATTCCAGACATGAAGGAGATCATGTAGTACTTAGCTTTGGGGTGGCTGGCTTTTTTCACTTAACATAATGATCTCCACTTCCATTCATATTCTTGCAGAAGACAGGAATCCATTCTTTTCTATGGCTGAGTAGTATTCCATAGTGTATGTCTACCATAACTCTTTATCCATTCATCAGTTGGTGAGCACTTAAGTTGTTACCATTTCTTGGCTATTGCAAATAGTGGCTGCAATAAACATAATGACTGCAAATGTCTCCTTAACATACTGATTATGTTTCTTTGAATATATGCCCAGCAATGGGATTACTAGATTTTATGGTAGTTATTTTTTTAATCTTATGAAGAAACTTGATAGTGCTTCTTTTAGTGGCTGTAGTAATTTAAAGCCCCATCAACAGTGGGCAAGAATTCCACTTCTCCACATCCACAACAGCAATTTTTATCTTCATTCATTTTAATAATAACCTCTTTTATTAGAGTGAGGAGATAATCATTGCATTTTGATTTGGATTTCCTAGCTAACTTGATGTTGAGAATATTCACATATGTTTCTTGAACATTTGATTTATTTCTTGTAAGAAATGTATATTTAGATCTATTGATATTTCATAATCAAAATATGCACACAGCACACCCATATTGTTTTTGTAATTCAGTATTTTTAGTTCTTTGTATATTCTGGATATAAACCTTTGTCAGATGCATAGTTTGGAAATGTTTTCTCCTATGCAGTAGGGTGTTCCTTCATTCTGTAGATGATTTCCTTTGCTGAGGAAAAGCTGTTTAGTTTGATGTAATCTCATTTGTTACTGTTTGCAATTGTTTCCTTTGTATTTGTAATCACCCAAAATGTGCTTGATCATTCCAATATTCTGAAGGCTTTCCCTTGTTTTCTTGTTTCAGTTCTTATATTTAAGTCTCTGAACCTTGTGAGTTCACTTTAGTAACTGGTGAAAATAAGGGTCTAGTTTTATTCTTCTGCATATGGATATAGTTTTTGGGTACCATTTATTAAAAAGACTGTCCTTTCCCCAACACATGTCCTTAAGACCTTTATTGAACATCAGCTGCTCGGGTGTGTGTTTACTTTCAGGCTTTCTATTCTGTTCCATTGGTCTGAGTGTCTGATTTTATGACAATATCATTTTGTTCTGATGGCTACAGCTTTGCTGTGTACATTGAGGTCAGGTAACTATAAAGCCTTCTATTCTTTCTACACAAGATGTCTTTGGTTACTTGAATTTTTTTATGTTTGTTTTTGTTTTGTTTGTTTCTTTACAAATGTTGGGATTGTGTTTTGTAATTCTGTGAAGAATGCACTGGTATTTTTATGGAGATTAAATTTGTAAGATATTTGTAAAAATATTAATTATTTCAAGACAAAAATGGATATCTTTAACTTTTTGGCATTCTCTTCAATTTCTTTCATCAATGAGCTGTTTTCATGATAAAGATCTTGCAACTCTTTGGCAAAATTTATTCCTAGGTAATTTTGCAGCTATCATAAGTGGAATTTCTTGGCCATTAAGTACATAAAATGATGCTCAATATCATTTTTATTAGGCAAATATGTATCAAAACCACAGTAAGACATCACTGTATACACCCTTGATGGGGATAATAAAATAAACAACATAGTACTGGAAATCATAGGGGCAATTGGAGCCATCCTTGCTGATGGTCATGTAAAATGTTGCAGCTAGTTTGGATAACTGTTTGGTGGTTCTTCATGTTATGCATACTTACCACGTTATCCAGGCATTCCTTCCAATAGGGGTACACACAAGAGAAATAAAAATATGCTTCCATGCTAAAGCCTGCACACAAGTGTTCATAGCAGCATATTTTATGATATCCAAGATATAAAACAAGCCAAATATCCATCAGCCAAAGAAATAATAATTAAATGTGGTCTATCCTTTGAATAGTCTCTCACTCAATGATGAAGCGTATTGATACATGCTACAAAAAGTATGAACTTTGAAAAATATATACTAACTAAATGAAATCAGAATAAGACACCACATATTATGTAACTCTATTTACATTAAATTTCCAGAACAGGCAAATTTACAGTGACAGAAAGTAGAAGATGGTTTTTTAGGGCTTTGTAGAGTGAATAATGGGTACAGTGTAACTTTGGGGAAGGACATAATTTTTTTTAGATTATAATATGATGATTGCCCAATCTTGTGATACAATAAAAACACATTGAATTGTATGCTTTCAACTGGTGAATTGTATGAATTTGTAAGTTGTACTGCAATAAAACTTTTACAAATAATAAAACTACAAAACAGAATTTGAAAAGAAAAAGGCAGTGTATAGAGAACGAACAATGTATTTTTAATATTCTTAAGTTGGGGTATTTTTTTATTTTTCAGAATTAAGAAAATATAAAATTTAAAACATTGAAAAGAAGCCTCATATGTAAAATTCTTAATGCTTAGAATAACATAGTTAATATTAAGATAACTAAATAGTAAAACAATGATAAGTTACTATTTTTTTCTCCCTTATACTTTAGTAATAAAAATGAATAATTTTATCTTTTGGGTAAAGATTACTTCTTCCCTAGATTCAATTAAAAAAAAATGAATTATAGCAAAATTTGTTCAACAATAGTATGGAAGTAAATCAGAGAATATTTTAATTTATTTTTTACATCATATTGCATAAAGCCCTATTGATTTTGCAATGCATTTGAGTAAGGAGAAATTATTCAAATATTATTTTAAGAAATCAAAATTTTACTAAAAGATTATTGAATCATGACCATTGTAATAATAAATAAAAATGCTCATGTAAAATATAATTAAATTATTTTTTATTCCAGTTTGTAAACATCAGTGTGAAATAACTAAAGTTATAAACATTAAAAGGAAAATCAAGTGTGAAAGTAAATTTGACACCCATATAAAATATTTCTAAGGATAAAGCTATGCATCAAAATTTAAAATAATTGTTTTGAATAACCACTGTCATCTTGTACTTTCTTCTCAAAGGTTATGTTATTCTGATTTTGTAAAAATATATCTTTTTGGCCTAAGTATTCAATTTATTTTTAAGATCAAAACTCAGACAAAATTATTCTACTACTAAGATATTTATTTTAAGCTTAAAACATAAATTAAGGTTAAAAAAATGAATCTGAGATATCAAAAATGGACCATATCTACCAAGTTTAACTGGAGCAGTTTGTTAAAAATAAAGACAGAGTTCAGCTTGGTGGTGCACACCTTGATCCCAGTGGCTCCAGGAGGCCGAGGCAGAAGTGCATGTTCAAGGCCAGCCTCAGCAACTTAGCAAGGCCCTAAGCATCTTAGCAAGACCCTTTTCAAAATAGAAAATAAAAAGAGCTGGGGATGTGGCTCACTGGTTTAGTGTCCCTGGGATCAACTCCCAATACCAAAACAATTTAATTTTAATTTAATTTAATTTAATTAAAAATAAAGAAAGAAAAAATGAATTTTTGTTACTCTTCTCCTCACAGCCATTTTATTGCACAATAACACATATAAATATATTTAGTAATATAATTTGTATATATAAATGCATAAAAATGGGCTACTCATTGCAGAGTAACTTTATGAAAAATACAATTTGTTACTTCCAAATTAATTCCTTTGCCATTGATCATTATTTTAAATTTATCCTGAGATGGTTCTCATTCTTTCTTTCCCATGAAAACTCTAAAACATACTTTTTTGTAGAAGGAACTCAGCACTGCCTGAAGTGTGATTATTTGCAATGATGTTAGCACAAGAGTCAGCACTATTCTGGGTATATTTAAGCCTTCAAATCAATTCTAAACCACTGGTTTTAATTTTTTTTTCTCTATATTGTTTAAAAGGAAATCGCAGCATTTGAAAAATTCCATCCACTTTACAATCTCTTATCTCATCACTTTTTCCTTTTATTACAACCACTCTGTAGTCCTGATTATACCTATTATGCTTTCCTTCTAGGGAAAAATAGCAAGCCACTGAAAAGAGTACTTCCATTAAAAAATAAAGAAGCATTCCATTAAAAATAGTTATAAGGGAAGGAAAAGAGAGAAAAGATGGAGAACAGCTGTGCTTTTCATTATTATTCTAATGTATTCTTCTCTTGTTCATTCTGAGAATAAGAGGCAAGCTTGGGCTGCAATTTCTATATGTATTTTATAATGTGTTCATCGCTCTTGCTAATGTAGCCCTAGTCTGAAATTAAAGTAACTCAAAGACACAATCTTCCTAGAAGGATGGGTATGATTTAAATGGCACGATCTTTCTCTTCTGTGTGTTGCTGAGGTATGTATAATGCTAGGGTTATCAGCATGATTTTTAGAATAGGGATTATTGAGCAACTATTAAAACTGAAAGATTAATTAGGGTTAGATCAATGATGATGTGATCATAATAAAAAAAGGACAAGAGGAAAGAAGGTAAGAAGAAAAGTTTTGTGAGGAAAAAATGTTGAAAATTATTCTTCAGTGTTAAGTTCAGTAGGTGGTCCAATTCACATAAGTTTTTAGATGTCATAATGTGTTGTACAAATTATGAAATATCTATTACAATAAGAATGTTTACAACTTTGAAACTAGGGAGGATTTTTTCCCCAAAGATAGCAAAAATACAAATAATTCATAATAAGAATAATAGACAAATGGTCATATTATTTATTGTGGTTAGCATCTTCAGTTCTTAACAAATACAATATTCTGTCATAAGCAATATTGCTCATATGGCACTATTTATATGCTCATATAATTTAATTTTTTCCAAAAATTATTATATTAAAGATATTGTTTCAGAATTGTTTCTTCTGTTGGCTTCATAATATTCAATGAATGGAAGTAAGCAATCAAAATAGAAGTATCTTTATTTCTCTTTACCTGGTTGTTGTTCTCTCATGTTTTTAAATATAAATTTGTTTCTTAACTGATGCACACAAAATAAAATATGTGCATATTTGTGAGGATAATGTGATAACTATCACATTATCCATGTGATAACTCAGTACCCATATGCATTATGTGGAAATGTTTAAATCTGGATTGACATGTCTATCTCCTCAAATATTTATCATTTTTTATGGTGAAAACATTCAAAAATCTATTATTCTAGCTTTTTATATATAAAGTGTATGTCTATACTCAACCCCACATGCAACCATACAACAGAAATTCTTCTAACATGTATTTAACTATAACTTAGTATGCACTGATCAGCTCTCCCCATCTGTCCCTACACAGTCCTCCTCCTAAACTCTGGTAACTACCATTCTACTGGAATTTCTGTTTAAATTCCACATGAGTGAGATTATGAGGTACTTGATTTTCTATGCTGGCTTATTTCACTTAATGTAATGATCTGTTTCCTTCCCTTTTGTCACAAATGGCAGGATTTCATTTTTATGTTTGAGTAATATTCCACTGTGTATATGTACCACATTTTTTAAATCTTTTGATCCGTTAATGGACACTTAAATTGTTTCCATTCCTTGGCTATTGTGAATAGTGTTGCAATAAAAAAATTCTTTTACAGATATCTCTTCAACATAGTGATTTCATTTTCTTTGGATACTTACTTACTTAGTAATGGGATTGTTGGAGCATATGCCATTGACCTAAGTAGGGATGTTTTTCCAAAGAACACGTACAAATGGCCCACAGGTATATCAAAATGTGTTCAATATCACTAATTATCATGGAAGTGCAAATCAAAACCACTATGAGATATCACCTTACACAAAAGATTACAAGTGTACTGGTGAGTGTGTGGTCACAAGCAAATCCTTGCACACTGCTGGTGGGACTTTAAGTATAGCCACTATGGAAAAGACTGTGAAGGTTGCTCAATAATATTTTCCTAATTGAAAACTATATTAACTTAATTGACAACTTCTATCCTCAAAAATGATTGACTTTTTTATGTTTTTCTTGTAAATTCTCATGACCTTTATAATTTCAGAGGAATTTTTGCAGCAAACAACATTTGTAACGGATCTACAATTAGGATAACCAGACTTGTAGAAAGTAAGTCAGTTTTCTGTTACCAAACCATAATACTCCCACAGACTTCTCATGGTGTTTAGGAGGGCCTTCCCCGAGTGTGTCTTTCTTGTCTCTGAAGGCACACTGCATCACTCCCCTCGGGTCCCTTGTTTGGACAAGTGGATTTAGTCACAAATGCGATGACAACTAAGAATCTGTTTTTTCTCTCCTGGCAGCCAGCACATTTAAATGCAATGTTCCCCGTCTCAGAGCAAAGACAAATGTAGCTGAGAAACCAACCATGGGTATGTAGAATCAGTGAGGCATAGGTATTTATTCTGTTCTAAACTTACTAAGTAATTTTGAGATTTTGAGGTTGTTTGTAATTTCAACAATCCAGGGTTATGGTAGGTAATACACAGTTATTAAGGTCATATTTTGGCTTAACTTTCCAATAATATTCCAGTTAAAGGAGCTACAGAATCACACTGGAAAAAATTTATCATATGTACTAGTTTTGATCTAGCAGACAATGAAATCTGAAACTTTCCAGTGTCAGAAGATATTATAAGTCATCCTAGCCAAAAGTTATATTACGTGTGTTAGTGCCCTGTTATCATTTCCAGGTAGTATCCAGACTAATCTTAATTCAGTGACAAATTAAAAAAATGTTGTTATCACTATCAACTTGATAAGGAACAGACAGGTGTGAGCAGCAGCAACATGGGGCTAAGGGAATAATTCTATAAATGGTGCTAAGCCCCACATGCTTTCTTTAAAAAAGCTATTAACTTGTAGCACTGCCTGGCTTGGGTCAATAGAATATGTTACATTCCTCAGCAAACAGCCTGTTATCTGCAGGAGAAATGCAGACTTGAAATGCTGATAAGAATAAAACAAGCTATCCTGAAGGTGTGGGGGACAGAAAGGGGTACTTTAGTGACCCTTATACAGACCAGATCTCAGAATTCAGCAAGACAAGTATGATTTCCTCTAACTGTAATATCTATAAGGATATATTGCAATTGGAACCCGTCAGCATAAGCCAATGTGACCTAGAATTGTCAGGCACAATATGGACTTGAAAGTCTGATATCATCCTGCTGTCAGTCAACATCCGAGAGGAGGACCTGGGCAGGACTCTCTGGAAATTTCCCTGGGATTCCCAGGGGTACACTGTCCTTCTCCTCTCTGAAGGGAACCATTCTATCCTTGAGAGAGTCCCATTTTCCCTTTTCCTGTTTCTTCTAATAAATTCTTGCATGTCACTCTGAGCAGCATGTCTGAAATCCGTGAGAAAAGACTGCTGTGACCTTCTTAGCTCTGTGGCAGACCCCTTCCCTCTAACAAACTCTTCTAGTGTAGACATCTTACATTGATATATTGCAATTTATCTTAATTAATCCAAATTTTCTTTCTCAAATCTTCTATTCACCATTTCCTTCCTCCCTGTTTTATTTGACTATAAGAACAAGTGCAATTACTTGCTTATATAAACTCAAAATTTCAAATATGTGAAGAGAACCTAATAGCACTAAGGACTTTTTTGTAGCTTGCTCAATCCACTCCATTATACTCTACCAATTTTTAAATATTTGCTAACTGAGTACTACAGAGAAGTCTTATTACTTTTTAAATTCCACAAAGTTGTTTCCAATAACACAACCTAATTTGCATAAACTGTTTTGGCAATCAATTTAAAATATAAGGCATTTTTAAATGTGCTTATTATCTTCTAATAGTCTAAATTCCATGTTTTCAAAACTTCTTATTAAGCCTTACCTCCCTCAGTCACTGTCCTTAGAAATTTTATTTTGGGTTCTAAGTCCAATATTCCAATTAATTTTTTTTTAGTCTGCAATTCCACACTCTTATGGAAATTCTGGATTATGATTATATAAGAAATTTTATTAGTTAAATATATTAGCACTTCAAATGTTATCTTTCCTTCAAATTTATTAAATATACATTCTGAATTTATCAATGTCCTTGATAAAATTGTAGAATAGAACAGAGCAGAACTTCTCAAGGTGACACCAGTTGCTTGAGGTTCACTAATCCTGAACGTGTTAGAAACCCATGTAAACATTCTGGTATCCACCCTATTTTGTGGCATTCCATTTCCTAAATCTCCAAAGGAAACTTGTCACAAAAACTTTCCAAGGAAGTGGAAATAGATTCAGTATCTTGTTTCAGCAAGCTGGGGGTTAAAAAGAAAATTTTCTAAAAACAAAACCTAATGAGTCAAGTTAACAGTACATTGTATTCTTAAAAAATGCTAATAACAAGGAGTCAATGTTATCACAACAAAAATAATAACTTTGTGAGTTAATGCATATGCTCAAAAGCTGGATTTCATCATTCCACTGTGTGTGTGTGTGTGTGTGTGTACATATGCATGTACATTGGTAAGTAAATGTATAGGTACGTGGTAGATAAGTAGGTGTTTTTTATCTGTCAATTTAAATAAATCAATGTTTCAATTGTACAATTTTTTAAAAAGCATATTTCTCACCTGGGACCTTATATAAAGATATCAGAAACTGGACTGGCAATGTCTAGAATATAGAAGCTGTTAAGAATTATCCCTTGTTTGAATAAACAAATTAATGGATAAGAAATCAAAAAAAGATGTGATGTACACAAGGAGATAGAAATAGCTAAATAATGCATGGAAAGCACTTGAACATGCAGCATGTAATTAGTTGGCAGGTAAGAGGTGCCATAAATATTGTTGACTTAATATGTGGAAGAATGAAGAAAACTTTAATCACCTTATGAAGAACAGAGATTTTTCAGTGGGAATTCAGTCACCCAGGTAAAGGGTAGACAGCTCTGGAAGACACAAGTCTGAGCACCATCTGAAGAACAAATATTTGAAGAAACTGAGTTAAAATCTCATGGGACTGGCATCATCTCCCCATTCAAAATGGATATCTTTGTAACACCCTATATCACTCTGAAAGTGACTATTTTTAAGATTGTTTTGTGTACTTGTCTGAGAACAAATTGTTTATCCTTAACAGTTTTTTACAGCTATTCTACCTAGAACATTTCTTAATGAGCATTGTAAACCTGGATCACACCACCACAATTCCTCCTACCCAGAATAATTTTTAAAAAGAGATAAAAGACCTCCACACTCTCTACTAACCTACAACAGCATAGAATTTTCTTATTTAACCCCATCGTGCCTTTATGACCTTGTCTTAAAAAAAAAATCCATATTTCTAAATTGCAAAGTTTTACTTCCAAATTTGGCTGGGGCTGTAGCTTAGTGACAGATCACTTGCCTAGCATGTGTAAGGCACTGGGTTCGATCCTCAGCACCACATAAAAATAAATAAAGGCATTCCGTTCATCTACAACTACAAACACACACACACACACACACACACACATATAAAGATTATTATAGTGAAAGAGCGAAAAACGAGATTAAGCTATATAAATTTAGTTTGAAATAAAGAAAAAAATTGTATAAGCTATTAGCTTCACAAGTCAACATAAGTCAATATATATCTTTTAGGAAAGCTTAACTGTTACAACATAATAGTCTTAATTACCTTCTTGTGACACTGTCGTTGACTAGTGTGTAGCATCAGGATGGACACAACAGAGGCAAATGGATGTTTTAGAGAAGGTGGCCTTTCTTGGAGTATGTGCCCCTCCTAAATAATGATCAAATTATGAGAGTACAACTGTCAATCATTTCTTTGGAAAGTCTCATGTTTAAAACTGATAAAGCAGCAACGTTCACCATAAAAGTCTTTTCCTCTGAGATGCTAAGTGGAATATTGAACAAAAAGCCTGAGGTAAAATCATAGAAGAATCATGTAACATCTAACACTTAATGTCTGTACTTTCTTTGTGATCCAAGGCTATGCCATTTTAGGCAGAAAGAGGAAGGGAAACTTCATAGATTTTATGCACCTGAGAGTCGCTCTCCACGTGAGCTCGATATAGGCTGAGTGTATTTAAATTTTAAAATTGACCAAGTCAGACTGGTAGCCAAAAATTCATTCTGTTCTTCTTTACCAGTTTTTATTTAATGCCTTGCAGCAAAATTTAAATATTTAACTTTAAATTCAGCTCAGCTTATTTGAGAAGAAAGGGTACTGAAAGTAAGAAGGACAAAGGAAATTTACAGGCAGTAAATTTAATGTATGCAAGACATGATTGTAGGAAAAAAATGAGCTACCAATATTTATTTTTAAAAGTTTTAAATGGTGAAATCTGAATGCTGAGTGGAGTGCAAGCTTTAATAATAGAACAGAAAAAAATAATTTGCTTTTATTTATTTTTTAAAAAAACTTATTGTTCTCTCTTAATGAACAATGACTCTTAAAACAACATCCATGTCTGCACAGGAAATATACCCAGGTCCATATAACTCTTTGCTCCTGTATTTCAACAGTTCTAAGGAGTTGTTGTCATTGACACAGTATCTTCTTTGATTCTGTATACCACAGGAGAAAAGAAAGCATTCAGTAATAAATTTAATGAAAGTGAAAATTTATATTTGTTAGAATTGCTATATTTTCCAAAGCCAATCATTCCACATTGAGCAAAACATTGAAAGCTTTTATTCCCAGCAAAAATGTGTAAGTAGAAACCATTGTTTAAAATTGTTGGTGAATAACATCAGCAGGGACACTTCTCATACAGAGGATAATAGAATACAGTTAAGAACAATATCAACCCTTAATATGTTGACTTTTAAATTGTTAGTGTTATCTTCATAACAAATCATACTCGTCTTTGGATGATTTTCTCTGTATATAAGACATGCTGTTGGCTTCTCTTTTTCTCTTCTCCAGTTTTTTTTTTTTTTTTGTACCAGGGATTGAATTCAGGGGTACTCGACCACCAAGCCACATCCTCAGCCCTATTTTGTGTTTTAGGTAGAGACAGGGTCTCACTGAGTTGCTTAGCACCTCGCCGTTGCTAAGGCTGGCTTTGAACTCGCGATTCTCCTGTCTCAGCTTCCCAAAGTGCTGGGATTACAGGCATGCGCCACTGTACCCGGCCTCTCTTCTCATTTTAAAGGCTCTCTTACTGGTTGACTCTAGCGTATCATTAAAGCTTTTGAGGAGAGTGTGAAGACAAGATTTATGAAGCCCCAGCTGATTGCCAATGTGACCTGGAAACTAGGAATGAAGGCAACTAAATAAATTGGAGAGAAATTTCACCACTGAATCAGTCTGTTTGAAGGCTGGTATTCATAGTCAAAACAAAGGAGAGCATGAATTGATTCCAGAGAAGCTTCTGCAGAGGCAACTGTAACAAGAAGTAGTGTTAGTTTCCAAAATTTATTTTGTTTCTTAGATATTTTTATTTCTAACACTTTCAAACAAATTTCCTTTTGTGGATGGACTCATTCCTACTTTCAGTACTGTAGGTTGGTAAAATGAGCAGTGAATCTATGGAACTGAGGGGTTGTTATCTATCTTGAAACCACCTGTACATAGAGGCAAGAGATGTGTATGAACTTCATTTTCAGTCTGAGGACTTGAAATGTTCCTTAAGAAATCTGCAATGGAAGGAGTGGCAGTTCCCACATAAAAAAATTCCTGACCTCTGAAGGACTGTTGTTGACAGAGCAGAAGAGATCCTCTTAGCAACTGCAATACTAATGGGTCTTTTGTAACCAACCAAGAGCAGATAAAGTCTTATATTTTTGCCATGAAAAGCATAGTTCTAATTAATCTCCTTCCGCGGGTCTTTGGATCACTTTGTTTTCTGGGGTCCATGGATGGTTGAGAGGTACCATCTATATTGCTTTATCTCTTTCTCTATGTTAATGAGATTATCAGTTAGAAAATTTCTGGAGTGCTACAGTGAAGTTGTCAGTCCCATGACATCCTTTACATAATGCCCTAACTAAGCATGTGATTAGAATTTACATGAAATACATGAAATGTATCCTCTGTACACCAGCATTTGTTTCTATGAAGGTAGATGGTTAGGGACAATGTTGATCTCTGCTCAGGCCATAAACTCAGAGGAGGTACTGGACACAAAACTGATAGATCAAATTTATTTGGAAGATGTTTATGCAAACTTAGAAAAAAAAGTTCAGCTTTGTTCTCTGCCTGACTGGATGAAATGTTGAATGACCAGCATGAAATGTAAAGCATGAGATTAACTTTTAGGAATTCATAAAGCTTTGTGTTCCCCATGAACAAATATGATTTTATATTATTCAAAGTGTGCACTTCCAGTGCTAGGTTGCACAAGTGGTGAATCCAGTTACCACGTGGAAAGTCAATATAACTTGAGAAAATAGTAGCCATAGGTAATTTTGTAAGCTTACCTGTGCAATCACTTCAGTGATCAACATCTCAGTGAATTTTGAATACGGAAACTGCTATTGTAGTATTTACCATTCCAAATCTTGCTCTAGAAAAGAAGTTTACAAATATGAGAATGTTCTATGAAAATTTCTCAGTGAAAAAAGTGACTATATATAATCAAAATCATAGAAAGCTTCTAAAATGTATTAATTTAAAATTACAACTAACTTCTAGTAATAAATTTAACAAAACCTGTTTCCATGCCTATGAAAATAATTTATATTTATTATAAAATAAAAAGACAATTATAAAGAACTGGAATATTACTTATAACTCTGTCATTTGAAAAATACTATATATACATTAGCCTATTTCCTTATAGTAGTTTTTCAGAGTATTTTTATAGTTTTGAAGAAAAAGATTGTGCTATTTATGTATTATATTGTAAAAAGAAAATATGAGTTCTATAATGCCAATACAGAGAAATCTCAGGAAATATTTTCTTGATATCAAACACTACTTGTATGTACAACGTACATATAAGTGATACATTGTATGTACAATGTATCATTGTACATACAATGATAATATTATGATATTTTCATGTGCATTTTTAAGCACACCAAGCATACATGTTACTTATGTTTGCATATGCATACTCACGTACAAGTAGACATACTTATATTAAACATATACTGAGAATATAATGCAATATACATTGCATTATATTATCTTGTTTATATAATAAATCAGTTTTAAATTGCACACAGTTAGATTACAATCTCTCTAACACCTAAAAGACTAATGAACATTTATTTGTGGCTTTTGGTGTCCAACTAAAGCACCTGCAAGGCCCTGAGCTTCACTGTCAACTTCTTATACCATATGTGTGGGAAATGGGGTACAGAGTTTCAGTGAGGACCCTTAATTGAAATTACAGAGTGAAAAACTAGTGTTTACATTTTCTTTGTTCATATTACCAAACTTATATCACATACTATTACTAAAATATATCACATTATATTAAATAATTATTACTAAATAATTTAAGTAAATTTCAGAAAAAATAATATATGTATACATCAATGCTTATTAATTTGAAATTGAAGACAAAAGTAAAATGATTTAAACAGGATGTACTCTCAAATGTAAATAGAGGAATAAATGATTTCCTCTATTATCTACATTTCAAGTGCCTCAGAATTTGAGAGGAAAAATAAAGGCAAGATTGATCTGTGCTGATACGATGCAAAAATGGAAAAGTATACCCTTTCACCTTACAGCTTAAACATAACTCACAATGTTAAATAAATAATATATACTAACAATGAAAATGAGAAGAAAAATCTGAGAGCAATAACTTAGCTATAAATCAAAATCATGATGAATGGGACACTAAAGATCTCAGAAACTGCCATAAAATTGTTTCTTTTCCTGTGTCTATATGATAAGTGGGAAAATTGCATAGATTTACTAGTTCTTTCTAAGAGAAATGAAAGTCACTTAAAGGGTATAGTACCTCATCTTCCAATGCAAAGGACTGACTATTCAGGTCATTCCATTGTAACATGATAACATGTCTATCTTTTTTTTTTTTTACCAGAAAAAGAGAAAATTTAAATTAAAAAAAAAAATGTTGGCGCTTGTCAGGTGTAATTTTGTTGAAGAAGGTAGCTATTTACATTTCCATTAAAAACAACTTGTGAAATGTTAAGAACACTTCTGAATCCAAAAGAAAAGTATAGGTTCATACAAATTGTCAAGCTGAGAATGATGTCACTCAGGAACATGTGATTCCAGTGTGCTTAAAATTTGTAGAAAACTGAAACCTATTCAGGAAGCTACCTTTCTGTGTGTTCTCTTTTAGAAAATAGTCCTCACATTTAGTAATGAATCAAAATCTGACAAGGAATTAACATTTATTTATTGTGTGAGTATACTATGACTATTGGGTTACATAATAAATTTTTTTGGAAGAGAAACTAAAACAAAATATAACTGTTTTCCCAAATGTACATAGTATGTGTTCTTTGATGAACCATGCCAACAAGTTACAAAATTTTAGAACTAGATATGTATCTAATGACATGTCTAATGTATCTGGATTAGTGCTTTGGAAAGCAAACTCTTCAATTTCTATCAAAACCAGTCTAGCACATGACATAAAGTTTATTATTACAATTTTGCCTAAAGTGAAAAAAAAATTCTAAAAGGCAAGACTTTCAAATGCAGGTAACATCAAGTTATTAATTTTTTGATTGCATTCCTGATCCAACTAAAAAAAAACTGATACCAGAAACATATTAAGAATGTATAATTTTAAGAATGTACTTCCTTCTAGCTGAATAATAATAATGAAATATGAATATCTTTGCAATTGTTAATATTCAAGATTAAGATCAATACATTTTAATGTCCTATAATATAAATACATATAGGATTTATCTATTTTGTTGCTGTCTTTTAATGAAAGAATAAGAAATAAGTGGCAAACTTACACAGATATGGCATATATGTCTTTTTATACCTGAATATTCATTTCAAATAATTACACTCATAAAGTTATTTCTTGGCATAGAGTAAAAATTTAATCTAAATTCATCCTGTTCTAGTTTATTAAATGGGTCATGGAATAGATGTCACACTTTATTAAAATCTGTTTCTCCCCTCCTTGGGGAAAAATATTTATTCTTTACCTCTCAGGGGAGAGATTAATGAAGTTGACCTGCATACATCTCTCTGAAGAACCTAACATAGATGAGATCTTATAGATAGCAAGGAAGAATGGTGACTCCTGTTCTGAGTCATGAAGGTTCTATTCCTGATTCATTTTCTGATCAAAAGAGGTATAACCGGGCTGGGGTTGTGGCTCAGTTGTAGAGCGCTTGCCTAGCATGTGTGAGGCACTGGGTTCGATTCTCAGCACCATGTAAAAAATAAATAAATAAAAATAAAGGTTCATCCACATCTAAAGAATATATATTAAAAAAAGAGAGATATAACCAGCAATAATTACAACATGTAGAAAATTCGTCGATCTTTTAAGACTAATATTCCATGTTTTTTTTAACCTTTCTGCTTTCCATCTTCATGTCTATCTGAAAATGAACCATGACACCATTACTTGCTCCCAATTTAAAATTCTCTCTTCTCTTTCATTCATAAAATTTTATATTTTATTTTGTCTTTCTTTATATTTACATGGAAATTCTTTCAAAATGTCCTGCTGGAAACATTTCCTGGAACTTTCCCTTTATACACAGTATACTGGTTTTTAGAAATCTATAAGGTTTCCTCTCATTTCAACCAGGAGAATGCAAATTTAATTAGGTAAAAATGGAGACTATGAATTCAATTAGCTAAAAATTCAGATGATTACTTATCTTCCTAGCCTAGATTCATCACATGAGCCCTATGACTCTATTTTGAATACATTGCCAGACATCTCTGATAGAAATCATGTAGGGATTTCCAAATGTTCTAAAATGGAATTAAATATTAAAAACTACAAAAGCATTTACAATAGAAATCGAAGACAGCTAAATGGAAAAATATCTTGTACTAATGAATAAAAATAATTAACGTTAAAATGTGCATGCTATCCAATATAATGCACAGATTTAATGCAATCATTATCAAAATACCATCTTCCACAGAAACAAACAGAAATCCTAAAATTTGTATGTAATCAAAAAAGTCCCCAGATTGCTACAATAATCTTGAGGGAAAAGAACAAAGTTCAGAGTATGACACTATCCAATTTCAAAATATTCTATGGTAATTGAAAAAGTATAAAACAGGCATTAAAACAGACACAGACTAATGGAACAGAATTTTAGAATCCAGAAATAAACCCACGTATTTATGGCCCATTGATTTCGTAACAAAGGTGTCAAGAATTCACAGTGGGTAAATGATAGTGTATTCAATAACTGCTGGTGAGAAAACTCAATATCCACATGCAGAAGAATGAATTAGACCCTGGTGCCATACACTAACACCACCTGAAAAGGGACTAAACATTGTAAGGTAAAACTGAAACTCTAGAACTACAGGGAAACACAAAGGGGGAAAGCGCTGTGACTTTGATCTTCTGGGCATTGATTATTTTAGTTGTGACTACAAAGCACAGATAACAAAGCAAAAATAGACAAATGGCATTGCATCAAATCAACCAGCTTCTGTGGAGCCAAGGAAACAATCAACAGAGAGGAGAGCCACTTGGTATGGTTGGAGGCATTTACAAACCATATATCTGATAAGTGCTTGATATCAAATACACAAGGAACTCAAGCATCTCAGTAGGAGGAAAACAAGGGACATGATTTCAAAATGGATCTGAACGGACATTTATCAAAAGAGACCTATATCTTCATCATGTTGACGCAGAACCCAATTCTTCAACGTGACTTCTAAAATGCAAAACCAATAATCAATAAATGGGACAATATCAAATTTAAAAAGCTTCTTCACAGCAAAGGAAAGAATCAAGAATGTGAAAAGAGAATGGGAGAAAATCTACAGAATGGTAGAAAATCTTTGCCACCTGCACCTCAAGTAGAGCATTAGTGTCCAGGATACACACACACACAAAAAAAAGTTAACACCAAAAATAAATAAAATAACCCAATAAATGAAAGGGCAAAGGAACTGGACAGATACTTCACAAAAGAAGAAATATAGTTAGTCAACAAACATGAAAAAATGTTCAAAATCTCTAGCAATTAGAAAAATGCAAATTAAAACTACACAAAGATTTTATCTCACTCCAATCACAGTGGCAATTATCAAGAATACAAGCAACAATAAATTTTGGCAAGAATGTGGGAAAAGAGATACACTCATACATTGTTGGTGGGACTGAAAATTGGTATAACCTCTCTGGAAAGCATTATGGAGATTCATTAGAAAACTTGGAATGGAACCACCATTTGACCCAGTATATCCCACTCCTCGGTTTATACCCAAAGAATTTAAAAGCGGCATAGTTCAGTGATGCAGCTACATCACTCTGTATAGCAGCTCAATTCACAATAGCCAAACTTTGGAATCAACCTAGGTGCCCTTCAACAGATGAATGGATAAAGAAAATGTGATACACACACACACACACACACACACACACACACACACACACAATGGAATATTACTCAGCCATAATGAAAAATGAAATGATGGCTTTTGCTGATAAATAGAGGGAACTGGAGACTATCATGCTCAGTCTCAGAAAAACAAAGGCTAAATGTTCTTTCTGATATGCAGATGCTAACACACAATAAGGGCAGGGGGAGGGAAGAATAGAAATTCCTTGGATTAGACAAAAGAGAATGAAGGGAAAAGAGGGAAAATGGGAGCAGGAGAGACAGTAGAATGAATCAGACATAACTTTGCCTAGTTCATATATGAATACACAACCAGTGTGACTTCACATCATGTATAACCACAAAAATAAACTCCATATATGTATAATGTGTCAAAATACATTCTACTGTCATGTAAAACTAAAATGAATAAATATGTTTCAAAAGAGACCTACAAACAAATCGTCAACAGGCATATGCAAAACTTGTGTCCATTAGAAATGAATGGAGTTTTTTAAGCAGTCTCAACAGCACACTACAGTAAAGCAGCCACTTCAATGTTTATAGCAGCACAATTCACAATTGCAAAACTGTGGAAGCAACCCAGATGTCCTTCAATAGATGAATGGATAAAGAAACTGTGGTACATATACACAATGGAATATTATTCAGCAATAAAAGAGAACAAAATTATGGCATTTGCAGGCAAATGGATGGAACTGGAA
>PVHX01009605.1:0-75275 GCA_004024805.1 Geosciurus inauris | reverse complement strand
CCTTCCTTCCTTTTTCCTTGATTCATTGTCCTGTTCTTTTTCTTTTTACTGGTTCATTAACAGGACTCTTTCTTAAGCTGCTTTGAAGGAGTTTTGTTACTTGCAATTTAAATAAACTTGGCTGGAACATTGTCGATTAAATATATTTTAATAAAGACATTTTCCTTATGTAAGATTAAATCATTGAATATTTTTCTCAGTAAAATCAAATATATATGTTAAATTTCCCCCAATATGTAAGTATTTACTTATCAAGGAGGTTAATAAAATTACTGATCATTTTAACCATTCACAACATGATTATGCTATATGAGATATTATCTAACAAATTATTTCAAATAAACATAAATATGCTTTAGGTACTTCCTGCTGCAGGCAAAATTTTTAAAAGATTATTAATGTTTGTTGTTTAAAACTTTGACTAAGTTGCAATGTTCAAACCCATACTTTGTATTATGACACCTCATAATAGATATATGAGAAGGCCATTTGATCTAAGATTCATGAAAAGATTTCCACTTGTGATTATAAGTAGATTCTCAAGAGTATCGGCAAATATTAAGTGCAAGAAAGGCTGAGTTCTCCATAGATCCCAGGAGCAAACCTAAGGATCCCTGAAGATTTCCCATAAGATCTAAGAAAAAAATAATTAGGTACTCCAGAATGTATTAGGTAACTAATAGTGAAGTCAGTCTAAGTAAAATCAGTTGACTAGAACTCTGCTCATGACTGTGCATGACAAAAATCATATCATGTGGACCATGTTGAGTATTGCAGGGCTCAAGCCAGTGAATTCTGAGCAGAATCTGGCACTCATACCCATGTTTTCCCTGGCCCTAGAGACAACCAGGGGGTGGGAAAGACTTGCATGCCTGCCTCAGTTTCTCAGATGGTAAATTTTCTCAGGTGTTTCTTGAAGTAATCAATGAGAAGATAAGCATCTCTAAACTTACATCTCTTTTTTTCCACAGAGGCAGTCTCATGGTCAAGAAATACCTAGGATGAAATTTATGACACTTTATTTCTTAAAAAAAAATTGGGAAAGTGTTCTATAAATTCTAAGACATTAAATACACATAAATCCATGTTTTGATTCTGGATAGCAAGAGTTGTGTGTGGAGAGGACAGAAATTCAGAAGACCTTACCTGACCAATGGGAAATGGATTGAGTATTAGTTCAATATTACTAACAAATATAATGTTCCAGGAGCCTGTCTCCTAAGAGTCCCAAATACATATTATTGCATGCCTACTGTGATTTATATAATAATAAACCATAGAAGTGGATATCTATTTGGCATATTCTATATATCAGGCACTGTGTGTGTTAGGTACTATATATATGAAATAAAGTACCTAACAGTGCATGGTATATAGGTGTGTATGTGTGTGTATGTATTCTTTCAATCTACACCAAAATCTTATTGCATAGGACCTACTATCATTAAACCATTCCCCTCTACATTATATTATAAGCATCAAGATATCACTGATTTACATAGAGTTTTGCAAAATAAGACACTTGATTTAGAGTATTTCTAATTGATTTTCATCCATTATACAGAATATATTATATTTTTGGTTTTATGTCTATCATACTTATAAACTTATGAGACCTCCCAAATTTGTCCACATGCATATTTAGTATAAATCCTTTCCTGTTTTAAGCTGTGCCATATTTAAAGAAATATAACTCAAACAGAATTGTATATTTTTTTGGATGACTTCTTAAAACATTTAAAGGAATACAGAACTAAGCCAGCCCTTAGCAATTCACCTGCCCCCCACAATAACTCCTCAGAGACTCCCTCTTCTCTGCCCTAATGGACCTCCTCACCCACCTCAGCTTGTTCCTGTGGCCTCCTCTCTTTTCTGGGCCAGCTTATTAGTCTTTTATAACCTGCTCCCCACATGTCAACTGTCTTTGCCATGAAAATACCCCTGGGCTTCAAGTTCTTTTTTTCTGCTCTAATTGCTTTCTGGAGAGAATTTGCCTTCATTCCTTTTATGGTTTTTCTTTCTTGGGGAGAGAAAAGAAGTCAAAAGAGCTAACTGGGCAAAGGGAAAGAGGAAAGCACAGCAATAAACTTTTTACTGTAGAACATTTGGTAGGAACAATTCTTCCAACACCAGCACAAAGTGACCTCTGACTTAACTGAGCTTAATTACTATGGGCATAAAAAAATTAGTAGATGTCTCAAGAGCATTTGATCTTTTGCAAAAGCTTTACTTCTGGAAGTAGAAACAAAAGATCATATGTAAAGATGATATTTAAATATTGTGTAAAAACAAAGGCTTTGTAAAATTATAAGCATATAATTTTAACTATTACATTTGTGAAAGGAGACATACTCGGAGGTGAAAATGTGCTGATTCAAGTTTTAGCTCACTTCTCTGGTGGGTATTGCTGTATCCTAATATCTAAAGTGGAATAATTATAATCCCTTCTGCATAAGAATGGTGTAAATGCCAATTTAGTAAACAAAAATAAATATAATTTTTCACTTCATAATTATGATTATAAAGATAACTTGTGAACTAACTTTTTTTAGCATTACTATCTGCTCAATACTGAGTTAAATGACTCTATAATATTTAATTCGTATAATTACAAGACAGGAATAATACATATTAACTACTTAGTAGACTATCTAGTCTATAATAAGGTTTCATAAAGAGTAACTAAAATAATAATTATTACCTTAAATGCCATTGTTATGATTAGTCAATGTTATAATAAAGCTTATCCTCATTGGAAGCATTTTTACCACAGGTAGAAATTATAGAGAATGGATACAGACGTATTAGAACTACAGTTACTATATATTGTTTTCATTCAGGGAGAAAGACCAAGATGATAAGGGATAAGATTTTATAAAAAGAAGCAAAGAGCAGTAGGGCGGGCCTAAACTGGCCAAGACAAGTAAAGAGGCACGTCTGTGACTTGCATTATTACTGATTTTTATCAAGGAATATTTAGCAAGGGATTGAATATGGAAACTTCCTCCAAGTGATGCTTGGGATCAGTTTTCCAGCTACCCCAGCCCAACTATTTCTATTATTTTTATCTAATGACCTCAACCCCACTACAGCCACACCTCAAAGTTTCTGAAGATGTCTGATGAGAGAGACCATGCATCAACTCCTCTAATTCATTTGTCACCATCTAGGAAACCCTACATCAAGAAATCAGATGTTTCTACAGAGCCAGCTGTTTAGCAATTTCAAGAGCCCCCCTTCACTTTCCCTGAGTGAGGAAAAGGATAAATCTGTTTACTAATTCTTGAAATTCTTTTGAGGAGGTTGGGTAGCCTATAGTCCAAAATGAGATAGTAGAAACTAAAAATGGAACCACTTATGTTCAGAGAGTTAACAGTTTAGTGAAAATGTTTCCCATAAAATGTAATTAAATATCAATCAAGTAAAGAAATGATATTAGTTGCTTACCTGTTTTGATGGGGGATTGGGAGTGAGGAAGGCAGGAGGTATCTGGAGATGAGCAGTCCTCACCTGAGCTACAAGTGTGTGCTTCCCACTAGGCTGCTGCCTGCAGAGGCCCCGCACTGGGCTGTTTTGCCTGCATCCCGGAAGCTGCACAGCCAACGTAAGAAGGCTGTTTGTTGTTTCATTTTGTTTTAAGTCATAATTTTTTTCTCAAAGAAATATTAATTGAGCAATTAAGTGATAGCTGCAGTTCAAACTTGAATGGATGCACATCTGTTAATTTTTGGCCCCAAAGTTGAAGAATAGTCAAGAGTTTGATACCACTACACTTTAGTAATTCAATTTAGTAACAAGAAATAAACTGTTTCCTCCACACACAAATATTTAGGGGAAAAAAGAAAAACACAGAGACTGGAAGGGAGATGAGTCATAGGAGATAATTTGGGATAGTTTGACATAACAGAATATTTTAATTTAGGAATAGGCGACAGCTAAGAGTTTCTCAACATTTTTCAGCATCATGAAGGAAAGAACCAAGTGTGCTCAGGGATTTCATCAAAGCTTTTTTTAGATGAAACACATTCATATTTATGCAGTGTTTCCAACTAGTCTAATAGTCATTTTTAAGCTATTTCATAATCATGTGGTATGAGGTAGGATGATTGCTGTAGACCATACACCTATATTTTATAGAACTTAATCACTTTCAATATTTGCTAACAACTTTGACATTTAATTTGCACCATGATGACTGCACAACAAAGACAAGGACGAAAGAAAGAAGCAATGCTAATAAATTAGTATACAGGCTAAGAAGGAAGTATTTGTAATTGAGCAAAGGAATGAGGAAGAGGAGGGGAGAGGGAAGAAACAAATCCTTCAAGGCATCAGACAACGGCTTCTCTTCTGGCTTCTCCCATGTCATGACTCTTCAGCTACTGGAATGAACATCAAGAAAGATGCTGGAGTGAGAGAAGTTGAAAGCAGGCATAAAACTTGCATTTCTGACAATAGCACAGTATAAGAATCCACTTTGACTTATTTAAAAATCTATATCATTTTGTATATGACATTTTGCATTGAATTCTTTATATAAAGCAAATGGAAATATATTGCATGCTGCACTTTCTTATTACAAGAGCAGGTGAACAATAAGCATAGCACAACTAGAGGCATCTTCTCAGGCAATCAGGTTTTCACTTTTCCCCAGCTATAATAGGTTATCACCTAATTTACAGGTAACATTCCCTGAATGACCTCTGTAGATATCATAGCAGAGTTCAGAATAATATTCACAGTACAAGGACAGGTAGAGACTCTGGGGGCGGGATAGGGCTACTTCAAGTTCTGAGGCTGTGAAGTTTGTCAGCTCCAAGATCTGAGAGCCCAAGCTCTTCTGCAGCGGATGATGAATGGGGCCACTGGTGAACTCAGGCTCCCATCTGGGGATATGTTTATAAGAAGGAGCACAGGAAACGTCTTTTGCATAGTGAGTCTGCTGAGGAAGGGAAGTACGGAACTGCTGAACCTGCTACACAGAGTGTATTGTTGGAAAGTCTGAAAACAAAATAAAACAGTTTTCACTGGGGCATGTAATGCTCCTTCCCAAAGAAGAGACTCCAAACTCACAGACAATTTAAATAGGTCGGACAAGGTGGCAGTTCTAGTGTGCCATTTGTCAAGTTAATTTATGGCTGTGTATAATTGGGTGCTTGCTTTTCCTCTAGAAAAATGAAATAGCTATGCCAAGAGAGATACGTATCTCACTATTTCTAATATAGAGATAAAGATCTTATTTTTAGTGTGAAAGGGGAAAAAAACATATGGGGATGACAGGCAAAGATTAGGCTTTTGCAGTGTTGCAAAGGTATGAAAAAGCAAAAGAAATGGAAAAAAGGTTTTAAAAATCAGGAGCCTACTTAAACTTTTAAGAGTTAATTCTTGGATCTCCCCCAATGGAAGGCATTGCTTCTTTTAAATTGTCCTATGTTATGTTGAAATATTTCCTGCAACTAAAAATCAAGTGCTTCTCATTTAAACCCCAGATATGTGGAAGCTTTATTTTTATTATCCTTTTTAAAATGTGTTTTATTCCAGCACGGGAATAAACTCTAGTTTCAAATAATAGCCATGGTTAATCAAAGTAGTTGGTTATACAATATCAGATTGATTTCAGATTAAGTCTTACTTCACTGTTCAGAGGAGAGGAAATACTTTTGGTTAAGTAACAATTTTACAGGAACGGGAGTCTGAGAGACTTGAGAAAGCCAGCTGGACACCAACCTCCCAGGCTAAGCAACTCTCAGAAAAACCTTCTGTTAACCCTGCAATAAAAGGAGCAGCAGAGGCTAGGCCACTACCTGTCAAACTGTGACATGCGTTGTTGAAGTCAGAGAGTTTTGGTATGCAGAACACGAAATTAATTTTCCACAGTGCAAAAGTGGGAACTTAATTGGCCTCAAAGGTCAATTACCTAAAAGAGTTTCAGATCTATCTAATGAAGATTGGTTTCATATTCTGTATAAACTAGAAAAGTCTTGCTCAAACCTTTGGGGTTGATTTGCACTGGGTGGTGGTGAGGAGGGCAACTTAGTTTTCACCATGCAGCCTCTTGGATCTTCTGGAGTCTAGGTAAACTCAAACCCTACCTACACATCACACTACATGGTTGGATTAGGCTGAAAGTGAAATGCAATGCAAGCTTGCCCCCCACATGAATTTCAGTAATTTGAGGGATTCTTTTACAAATGTTGCAGCAGAAGAAAAGAGATTAAATGAACTTTTTAGGCTAGGTTTACCCAGAAGTAGAACTCTTTGACTTCAATTAAAAATGAAGTTTCTTTTTTCTTTTATATAATTTTATTTGTTTATTTATTCTACTTAGGTATACATGATAGTAGAATGCATTTTGATTCATTGTGCACAGATGGAGCACAACTTTTCATTTCTCTGGTTTTATGTGCTGTAGAATCACAACATACCTGCAGTCATACATAAAGCTAGGGCTATGATGACCATCATATTCCACCATCTTTACTGTCCCCATGCCCCCTCCCCTCTCCCACTCCTGTGACCAAAGTTCCTCCATTCTTCTGGCTACTGAAAATGGATTAACATCCACTTATCAAAGAGAACATTCGGCGTTTGGTTTTTGGGGATTTGCAGGTAAATGGATGGAGTTGGAGAATATCATGCTGAGTGAAGTAAAAATGAGAGTTCTTTACATGTATTTAGCTGATTTTACATGAGGATAAGGAAATTGAAGCTTATGAGAAACTAAGACAATTATATTTGGAATGTACTCTTTGAGTAAAGGAGTTACTTAAACTCACATACTCACCATCATCAATATGAGCTGTTTTATATCTCACTCTGATTTTATTTCACTAAACTTTAATTTTCTAAAATAGTTAAAGCACTTGAACTACAAAAGAAGTCCCTACTTCTAATATGCCAGTTTTAAAATTGGGGAATTTTAGTTTCTCTCCTGTGTAGAAGCACTAATATAAATGGAGAAGGGTAAGATTGTCTCTGGACTAGGACCATTAGAACATGCTTGCTTATTCAGATGATGTTCTTAGACCTGATGTACCCCACTGGCTTACTTGGTTTTGTTCTTTTTTAAATTTTTTAAAACATTTATTTATTTATTCTTATTTGTTCTAATCAGTTATACATGACAGCAGAATGCTCATTGATTCATTGAACACAAATGGGGAACAGTTTTTCCCATCTCTGGTTTGTTTTTTCCTTGACCATATATTGCATAAGGTACAGTAGAAGAAACATGAGTCAGGTCATGCTGACTCCCAGGCTTGGTCCCAGGCTTGCCTAGTTTTACTTCCATCCTGGTGGAAAATGCACACACCATGCATCCTAATTTCTGGTCAAGATAATTAATTCATAAGAAATGCCAAGCAAATGTCAATTCTTTTTATCCACAGGACCCATAATATGTTTTTCAGTAGCCTCTTTTTTAAGGACTTAGTTTAATGAATACTAAATTTGGTTTGCTGCGACAGGAAGAAAGGTAGAATATAATGTTTTCACACATAAAGAAGTAAGCAATGTGCCAATTACTTGATCTGTGGGATGCTATTTTGAAGAGACCCAGGTAAAATGTCTTGAGTTCGACAGAGCAATCAATCATTGTGAATTCCTATAGCTTCCTAGGATGACAAGATTTGTGTTTAAGACTTAGCTCTCCAACTTGATCCAGTTGGAAAAAGGCAGTAACTGGACTCTCAGATTGCTCTTGCAGCTTGTTATCACAATCTAGAAAAATCTTTTAGGCCACCCAGACCTTTACTAAACCTCGGCTCCTGTTACAAAAGGATCCCTTCCATTATTCCTTTAATCATTTGAGAACCATCTAGACAGTGATAAATTCATTATGCAAACATTTAAAAAGAATTTTTTCTTATCTAGAAAATGCCAAGTACACACATTTTTCTTTTCTAGCATTTTCCTATCACAGGGTTGAGAGGAGAATAGCAAATATAACCTCCTCATTAGTATGGCAATATAAATCTCTGAAACAACTTTACAATGATTTTTTTAAACTTTATTGTATAAGAAGTAAGACATACCAAACTACTATGATTTGGATATGTTTTACAAAATTTGAACAAATTAATTAAGAGACTCAGATATTTGCTTTGGCTGATTTCCTGTAAGTATTCAAGAAGAGCATACTGTTTTGGACTTACTTACTAGAGATATAAATTTTAAGGACCTGCAGCCACTCAAATATTCATTCATTTATTCATTTAAAAGTTTTATCAAACTTTTATTCTTTGTCATGCTTTATTATACAGATATACTTGAATAATGTTATTCAATGTATATAGAACTTGGTTTGGTGGGTTAAAAACTCAAGGAAGTCAAAAGATGAAAAATTCAATTTTTAGAACAAACATTGTTAGAACAGAGGAGCAAAAAGCAGGAGAGATGGGAGAGTCAGAAAATGACTCAATTAAATGGGATAACTAGAACAAAGTAGATGGTGCGTGTCAGACTATGGAGGGAGATGAGGTTGGAAATCATGGGCAAGGGTCATCCCATGATAGACCCTGACAGGCTAAGAAATTTGGACTTAAACTTGTAGAAAATTAGCCAGGCGTGGTGGCTCAAGCCTGTAATCCCAGCACTTAGGGAGGCTGAGACAGGAGAATTGCGAGTTCAAAGCCAGCCTCAGCAATGGCGAGGCGCTAAGCAACTCAGTGAGACCCTGTCTCTATATAAAACACAAAATAGGGCTGGGGATGTGGCTCACTGGTCGAGTACCCCTGAGTTCAATCCCCAGTACCACAAAAAAAAAAAAAAAACAAACTTGTAGAAAATTACAAACCTTTGAGGAAGTATATATGAAAGAGAGGACTATGATTTACATCATTAGATTTGGGTTTTAGTAATATCAGGGTTGCTTTAGTGCAAAATATATATGGAGGTAGGTGTTATGGTTTGAATGTATAGTCAATTCATATATTGAATGTATTCAGTGTGTTTTCAATTCATCGTTTGAATGTTCATTCAGTTCATATATTGAAAACCTAATCCCCATGATGATAACATTTGGGAGGTGATTAGGTCATGCATATGATGAGGTGACCAGCACTACCCTCATTAAAGAAATTAGTGCCCTTTTACAACAGTCCCAAGGGAGCTCTTTCATTCCTTCCAAAATGTGAGAATATCTATGGAAAATAAAGTTTAAAAACCAGGGAAAAGGCACTCACCAGACACAGAATTTGTCAATAGCTTGATCTTGGATTTTCCAGTCTTTGGAACTATCAGAAATGAATTTCCATTGCTTATAAACTACCCAGTTTACAGTAATTTGTATAGCAGCCAATCTAAGAAAATGGGTATGAATGAAAGTTAAAGGCAGATTATGAAAGTATTGCCATAATCCAGATGAGGAATGATGGGAGCTTCAATTAACAGCAGAAAGATTGTGGTGGATATCGTTGAGGTAGCAACTACAGAACCAAGCAATTGGTTGAATTCAATTGGAGAGAAAGGGGGAAAAAAATCACATGACTGACATTCTTAGTGTGACTTGTACAATTTCATGGAAATAAAGCAAATCCTAATAAAAGGCATTTTAATAGAAAGCAAAGTAATAATGTTTAGACAGTAGTTCATATGGGTCAGACAAACTTGTTCAGAGAATTTTGTATCTTTTCAATACGGTTTAATTTTTCCTGAAGATATTTTTCCTTTCCTAAAGATATTGGGTCATGTTACTAATTACAACATGTAATATGAAACAAGACTTTTTGGATTTGTATATTCAAGTTATTGCACATTGAAAAAATTGTTGATTTTATTTTTTTACATAAGTTTTTATGGTATAAACTAGTTTTAAAATTTTGAATAGGAGTTTTAGGGAATATCTTTTAATACAATAATGAATGTTATATCACTAAGCATAAATGCTTATATTAAAAAATTTACTACTTTTATTTAAAAAATATTTATCCTGTTATAGAATTTTTAACTATTCCTTTAAATTATCACAAAATTTAGATTTGAATTTAGATTGAGTTAATACATTGAGCACAACTATGTGCCAACATGTTCAACTTTCCTCTTACTACTGAATAGTAGTGAAAAGATTAAGCAACTTCTCTAACATCATAGGCCAGTAAATAACAGAAACAATATGCAAATATAGGATAATCTTACTCTAGGGAAAAACCTTCATAATTGAAAATATGGAAAAATTTTTGAGATAGGGTCTTACTACATTACATTACTAATTATCAAAATTCTGGGCTAAAGTGATCTTCTTGCCTCAGTCTCCTAAGTGGTGGGTTGTAATCACTAGCACATGCCACCATGCCTGGCTTTTCTTTTCTTTCTTTTTTTCATTCTATATATCTTATTTCTGACAGACTACAGTTTAACTGCTTAATGTCCACATGTGGCTAGTGACTGCCATACTGGACAGTGTAGTTCTGTAGAATTAACCATAGTCTATGAAGTACTGTGTCCTAAGAACCCTGCTCAAAAAGACGCTTTTGTACTGATAAACAAGGGAATTCATGTTATGTTAGTCAGCTTGCCATTGCTGACCTATAGTTTCTACCACCTCCCAATAATACCATCAAATATGAATCTCTCAGTGGATTAATCCTTTGATGAGATCAGAGACTTCATGATTTAATCACCTTCTCAAATGCTTACCTCTGAACATTGCTATACTGGGGACCAAGTCTCCAAAAACAAGCCTTTGGGTGACTTTCAAGATCCACACCATAGTGTGGCTTTGGGGTATATATTTTTATCTGGCAAGTGGAGACCTTTCTCTCTGATTCCCAATCAACATGTGAGCTTGTTTCCTCTGCCACATTCTTCTATCATGATGTTCAGCCTCACCTCGACGCCTGGCCTTGGAGCCAGCCTTCTATGGACTCAGACTTCTGAAACTGTGAGCCCACTAATAAACTTTTCCTCTCTTACAAAAAAAAAAAAAAAAAAAAAAAGATCCACACCATAGTAAATGCACTCTTAAAGCGTTGGCACAAAGAAAATTTTAAAAATGAGACAGAGATAGAAAGATTACTAGAATTTAAGAGACATAGCAAGATAGTCAAAACAATAAATAAGCAGAAGCCATCGATGGATAAGCAGAAAGAGAATACAGAGAAGCAGTCAGTAGTGACAGCGTACTAAACACAGACAGAGACTAAGACAAAAGGAAGCTGAATCATGACAATAACAATCTACTGAAAATGTCAGTTGCTCAGTAAGCTGTTGTATGATTTAAAGAGTTATTCCAGTTCTCCGTGAGACCTGACATGTAGTTTATAAATAAGTTTCCTATCTCCCTTCATTATCATGTTTCCTTTCAATGAACTTCCATCAGCCATATGTGCATTATGTCAAATTGAAAGCAACTTTATTTTGCTTTCTACTGTCTCTTTAAATTTATTTATAGAATATTTTTTCTTTGATCCTTAAAAAAAAAAAAAAAAAAACAACTAGTAACCTAACTTCCGTGACCACTCTAAGATGATAAAAAATTCAGTGGCTCTTAGTTTTCTCTCGCTTCTGTAATTGAAATGCTCAGTATCAGGTTATAAGTAAAACTCCAGATTACTTATTTCTGCTGTGAACAGAAAACAGTCAGGAAAATGTGTTTTATTTTCCTTTATTTCCAACTACTCTCCACCCTAACTACAGTTTTGTTTTACCTTTTATCTTCAGGATTAAAACAAGGTAGAGAGAGATTGGGAAAAGGGGCAGAAAGTTAACACTGGATATTTGTGATGATCAAGTATCAGAATCCCTGAGATTGTCAAGTGTTTAAAATGGACTCTTCTTCCTTTCATTACCTTTTTTGTGGGTTCTTCAGAGATAACCATCTGCTCCACAAAGGGAGTTGAGGGTCTCCCTTTAGTTCAGGGGTACTTCAACATGATGCAGTACAGCTGGTTGCATTTGAATATTTAGGGCTTTGACACCCTGTTGTTTATGTCTAGCTGCTTCCTGCTGATCTTAGCCTGAGTTAACATACAACCCACATTAACAATATCTTTACTAATGAAACAGAAATATTGAAAATCCCTTGCATAAAGGGTGGATGGGTATCGCTAAGGTATGCCTTTACTTTCTTACCTACTTTCTTCTCCCACTGTTGGCTAACCTCTATTAATTGACTCTATAGCTATACATGTTAATAAAGTAAATCATATTACTACTAAGTCTCTTTATGCATTGTTACTCAACTTGCATGACATTTCTCTGTTCCATTATTTATTGACTTATAAAGATTAGCTCTCAAAGTGTAATTAATTTTTTCATATCCTAGTTTCTGAGGAAAGTTTTACTCTATCATATATATATTTATGCATCCTGAAAGCACTATGCTTTCACTTTGGGATATTTTAAGCAAATTTCATGACAATAGACTTGTTTTTCAATACTTTGCTCTTTCTGTTCTGCATATTAAGAGCTTGATACTCAAAGACACAATTTAAAAAATGTCCTAATAAGCAAATCATGAATATTTAAACTCATATTGAGAAGGTTTTCTTATATTCCTTCCCTCCTTAAATGTACTCTAAAATATGCCAAATTTTCAAACTCTGGCTCACTGCTCACATTGGTTTAAATGCCCAATTCATTTCTACTTGAGCTATCACTTGGAAAACACATGAATAAATATTGCTGCTTGGGTAAAAAGAATTGTTTTTAGAAGAAAGGAAATTATAAACTGCAAAAGTTACAAAACAGAATTTGCAGATGAACTACAAATGTCAGCCTCATGAGCATTCATCTCTGTGATTTAGAGGAAAGGTTTCTAAGTACATGTAAATAACTGAGTTGCAAGCTGGGCATAGTCGTGTACACCTATAAATCCCAGCAACTCAGGAGGCTGAGGCAGGAAGATCACAAATTCAAGGCCAGCCTCAGCAACTAGTGAGTTAGGCCCTAAGCAATTTAGTGGGGCCCTGTTCAAAATTTAAAAGTAAATTAATAAAAGGAGAGGCTGAGATATAATTCAGTGGTTAAGCACCCCTGAGTTCAATCTCCAGTAACAAAAACAAAAAAACTTAAGTTTGGTTTCTGCAATCACTTATTTTCACATTTCCTAAAAGGTAAGAACCATCTTGGAATGCATACCAGCCTTCATAGATACCATCTCTGAACACCTACTTTTGTGCCTGGTATGACACTTACTGGGTCACACTTCAAACTCAAGAAATCCAAGTGCGCCTTAAGGAGGACACAGAGAATGTATATATTTGCAAACTTGAGTGAAAACATCAAGATAATTCATCTAATAATTCAGATTAAAACATATTCCTATTAGATGAAGTCTGGTAATTAAGGCATTACTAGCATTAATATTGAATTTTTTATATAACTGGATGTCATAAGTCTCCGTTTAAATTTTACAGAAAGATACTATAAAAGAACCCTTGTTAATTGGAAGTGATTATTATCTTTGAAGTAAAGTCTCAATTGAAGTTTAAAGGTAACATTTAGTCTAATAAATGTGATATTGCTATTAACAATTGCAATTCATATTTGATGCAACAGTAAATAGCAATCAGCAAAAAATAATAGCTAACACTTACTGAGGGATTACTACTACGTGCCAGGTACCGTGCTAGAATCTTTACACGGAGTATCGCATATGCATAATCGACCATAATGGAGGTGTAACAATGTGATCCTTTCCTTCAACAGAGAGAGATGGATGGAAGAATGAGTCCTGGGATAGATGATCATCATTCCATGATGGACCCATGATGGTGTTTATGAGTGACTGGTGAGATAATTACCTATGAATCATTCCAAAATTTAAGAAGTGATTTTTATCCCTTAATACATAGATGAAAACCCATTATGTTTTTCTAAAACTCTTTCATAAAATGACTAGAAATAGTATTTGTTGAGTTGTTCTTCTCATATCTGCAGACCATAAGGCATTTTTTTTTCTGGGATGTCAGATATATTTTACATGGGTTTCTATTCATGACTCAAATACTTTTAATTGGGGCTTTTATATTTTTTCTTTGTCCCATTAGTGATGTATATTTTCTGAACAGATGAATAAAATAGCATGCATGCAGCTCTCATAGCTTTTGAGCTTATTGTCATTTCCTCCTTCTCATACATAATAAATAAATTAGAGTATTGAAGCCCTTAAATTAACAAAAGGTTAAATAAAATTTTATGATCTCCCTTGCTGATTTCCTGGATAGTACCACATTTTGAGTAATACATCATTAGAGAAATCACCCTCTAATGCATGATTATAATATTATGATGTGAGAGTTGTTACTTAGAGACACCTCCTTAAATAGATTGTTAGGCCCAAGAGCCTTGAAAGAGGCAAGTGAGTTTCTTCATTCCAGGGTTGCTGACAAAGGATCTTCAAAAGGCCCCAGGAATGGAAGCAAAATTAATGGCTTTAAGGGACTCTATTGCATTAACTCGGAAAGCCTGAGGCATCAAATGGAAGCCCTTGGTTTGTCAAATTATATCATTATTATCTTGCAAAACATTTCAATGAATGTATTTTGGCTTAAAGAGCCAAGAAGTACCTATGAGTGGAAAGAACATTCTCGAAGGTTAAATTCGTTATGTATCTAAGCACTCAGTTCAAATGTGACCCTTTTTTCCCTCAACCTCAATTACCACGAGTGTAAAAACTTTCAAATTATTTTAGAATGTTTGAGAGAAAAGAGTTGTTACATAATACACAAGATGAAAGTTTGAGAAATTACTGAACTCAGTCACTACAAAAGTTAGCTAACACCATGAGTCAAATTTAGCACCTTCTTTTTCTTTGAATAAAAAAAATCCTTTGGCAATATCATCTATGTTTTTGTTTGACTTTCTACCTTCCTTTCTCCACACAAAAAAAGAAAGATAATTTGTCCAGTCTTTCCAAGCTCTTTCGCCCTGAACACGAGCAGCTGTGCCAAGGAAAGCAAAATCAGAGATTAGGGAGTTTGCATCAGTCTAACTCTTCTGCCCACAAAACAGCAGGTAAGAAGGCATATCTTCATTATCAAATTCAAATTTTTGCAGAGAGAGGAATTAAAATTATTAATTCAAAATTCTTTTGCACTAAAAGAACATGTATGAAATTGGCTTATTTCTAAAGGTTCAGGCTCTTCAGAAAGAATTATTTGAAAGATGTTTCAAGAAGCTCAAATGTATCACTGGGAGTAATGAACTTTATCCCAGAGCAACTGTAAAAGTCAGTCAACTCACTTCTCTTGCCTTGCTTTTATTAAGCTTTTAAAGCACTTATCAAAAATAAGGTGATATATTCCTTTTAACAAGCCCGTGAGCCTTTGTTATTCACTCATTCTGAAGAGGAAAGGTGAAGACAGAAACTTGAATGCCTTTACTGAGGTCACAAGGCAAGAGAGGGCTGGGCAAGCTAATGAGGAAGCCAAATTCTTAATTTGCTTTCCAGTCACCCTTGCAGGAGAGCTCAAAATCATATTATTTTTGTCATAAAAGTATCTGACTAACCTTCAGACTGTGCAACCTTAAGCAAAGACCCAAAGTCGGGTCGCAAAGAGACAAAGATAATAGATAATAGTCTGTCTGAGGTGACTTTTATTTGGTTCTAAAGACTTCACTGAGACCACAAACCACGCCAAAGACAACACTGCTACACAGTGAGTAGAAACGGAAGGCAATTTGATTTCCAGATTAAGATCAATTAGGATTGTTCAGCCTTGGCAGACAGTACAAAGGCTTTCAATGTAATACACACACACTCCCCAACTTTTATGGCTTCTTTTGTTAATATTTTCAACTCCAAGAAAGCAGTTATGAGTGACATGCCTTTGAGAGAAATAGTTGCAACAGGATAAATGAAGAGAGGGGAGAAGGGAAAATAAGGAGTAGAGCAAGGAAATGGAAGAGAGAACCGAGAACAGATTCAGAAGGTGGACCAGAACAGTTGAGCATTGTTTCACCCAATTCTTTCTAGTTTCCAGATTATCTCTGTCCTGACAAATGCCCCTTTGCATTTACATTTTGAGGTTGCATGTGTAACTCCATTATGAGATGAAAGTTGTGAAAAAACTGTGTCTGTAATATTTATTTAAAGGAGAGAGAAAAAAAAGAAGAGAGAATAGAATTGTGGTAAAAATTGCTACCTTTTAGTGAGGCCCTACTGTGTGCTAAACACTCTAATAAGCATTTTCTACATATCATTTCTAATTCTCAAAAAAAACATAGTAAAGATATTCTTTTTTTTTGGGTACAGGAGATTGAACTCAGGGGCACTCGACCACTGAGCCACATCCTTAGCCCTACTTTTGTGTTTTATGTAGAGACAGGGTCTCACTGAGTTGCTTAGCGCCTTGCCATTGCTGAGGCTGGCTTTGAACTCACGATTCTCCTGTCTCAGCCTCCCTAAGTGCTTGGATTACAGGCTTGTGCCACCTCGCCCAGCTGTAAAGATATTTCTTAATAATCCTCCATGGAGAAATATATCACTTCTCTCATCATCCTCTCCTTCAAGTCAGTACCTACCCCACCCCTGAACAAAAGATTTGAAAGATCAAGTAACATTCCATTATTACATAGTTTGAAAGTAATTGAGCTGAGATTTGGAATTCCGTCTGTCTCCTTATGTTTTGCTTTTTAAACCACTTAATATTGATTTTATATTTAAGTTGGTAATCATGATTTTAGTAGAATGAAGAATGGACTGTTAGTAATAATCTTTGTCACTCTCAACCAAGCCAGGTTGTCATAGTTTTCACTTTTAAATATGTAGCATGATTATTAGATGAACAATGTACCATAATACTAATTTAACTGCTGGAATAGAAACAATAATAGAATATTAAGGGTACATTGCTTGTGGATGCATATTTTAAATAAGAACTCACTCTGGGGGATTTTATTCAGTTGAGTAAGACAATTTGTTCCAGAGATAGTTTGGGACTTAAATCAATAAATCTTACCTGTCTGAAGAGCACAGGATTTATTAGCATTGCCAATGTCCTCATTGACACTAGGTACTAGGTGTGTGCTATGAAGCAGGAGTCTAAAACATGCCTGACAGAAGGTAAGTCCCAAATAAAATGCTTATCAAATGACATCACTGATACCTAGCTCAAAATACCTAGCAAGTTGGACTTTCTGACTTCATGTATAATCTAGCCAAACTCATGCTTCAAAGATGTTAAAGTGTCTTTCTTAATACATTTTTCAAGATTGTGATGGTAAGTGATCCAGGAGAAACTATGTTAGGAATAGAACTATTTGAAACAGTGACAACCCAGAAATAACTACCATTTTCTGAATGTTTAAATTTACTATAATGTATGAGTTATATGCACACAGTCTACTAACAGACAATCCTGCAGGAATATTACCTTTTCTCCTAAACTATCAAAAGCTTGAAAATACAGGGTTTTGCAGCTAAAGCAGGAAATCTCTTGCAGAGGGAGTCATTTGGAATGTCAGTATTCATTGTTACAAATTATCTAAGTCCTTAATCAAGTCACTACCTGCCTGGGCCTTAGAAACCTCTAGAAAAATAAAGAGTTTGAACTAAGCAATGCTGCTTTTCCATCAGGTGAAGTATATGGTTGCAGGAAAGACTGATGCTATCCATTGTAAACTGGATCCTCTGCATTTCAAATGAAAATAGTGCTTTATTCTGAAACCTCCCTTGCAGATGGGGATAATCAATTAAATCTGAGTGGTTTTGGGAGAGGGGCTACCAAACATCTCCTTTTTCTCCTCTATTTTTTTGTCCTATCTCTTGCCTAGAACTGGAGCCCATTGAGAACTGGAGCCCCAGAAGCCATATTGCTACTCTGAGAGGAGGCATCACAAGCTAAACCAAGATAGATGAACCCTGATATTAATGACCTCCTGATACTAACATCCTAGTTCTGAACTGATACTGAGTTTTTAATATTCAACTTTAGAAATTTTTATCCTGCATATGAACACAAGGGTCTCTGGATTAGAGACTGAGTTCTTATGAATTATCTCAGAGTCCCTGTCCAACACCCACTCCTCTGGCCCCAGACCTAACCCCTGGTGTTACTTAACCAGGTCAAGTGTCCTATGCTAGCAGCTGGAGAATCTACTAGTGAGGAACAGACAATAGATTTTTTCTCCACTGATGTTCAGAAACAGACAGCAATCTCTTACCCCATCCAAAGGAGAGGAAAGAGTTTTTGCTGATGGGATAAGGATCCCCTTGAGATGGGAGAGAAAAGCTCCCGAATTCTCTCTTGGACCTTTTGGAACATAAATAAACATATCCTTTTTGGGACCAGATAAACCACCGGGTATCTTTTACAACTTCTAAGATAAAATTGTGTCTTTGAGGTCTGGCTTCATCTCTTCTAAAATGGAAACACTTAGTGAGAGATATTGCTCATTTCCCTGATACCTTGGGTCTTAACTTCAGGACTTGATCCAGACTATAAGCATTTAGCTCTTTCAAATCAGAACAGTCAGGGAGACAAATGGCTATAGAACTTAGTCCCACAAGTAAGGAGTAAATATTCCTGGGGAAATGAACTCACAGTACATATCACACAGATGTCTGTGACTCAGGAGGCTGAGGCTTTGACAAGAGTCTGGAGAGAGACAGAGAACTTTTACTTCTCCACAGCAGGCTACATCCAGACTTTTCCCAAAGAGAATAAACCCTGTTTATAAGCCACTGTCATCACATCTCGGTTATTAACATCAAAACACAAATCCTAGTTGACACAACTGTTGACTTTTTAAAGTACAAAGGATTCAGATAAATTCTAGCTTTCAACTCTTAGTACTATTGACTGTCATAGTTCTAAACATGTATGAGACACTCAACACAGAATGCATAAAGAAATTAATTAATAAGGACCCAATAGAAGCCACTCAAATAACCCCATTGTACACCAAGCAAAGGTAAACAGGTAGGACTCCATATGACCATGGCCTGGATGAATGTTATAAATGTTCCCTGTGATTGTTCTTATTGCCCCGGTTTTACATCAACTCTAACCCTACACATGTCATTTCTCTTTTAAAGTATTCAATTTAATCACCCTAACTATCCACCTGGGTCAGCTTAAATGAAGCATCTTCAGGAGCAAACTGGACAGTTACCTTGACCAAATTAAATTATTTTATTATTTATTATTTATTTTTTAACATCATTATTTAACTCTTTAGAGCACTTATCGCATCAAAATTGCCTATCATCTCACAGGTTTGAAAGCCCAGTAAGGACCAGAGACAGGTTCTTATTACAGTTGACAGAAGTCCAAGCATTTAGCTCAGTACCTAACATCTTCATGTGGAAAAATTAATCAGTTTTGTGTGTGTATATGTGTGTACGTGTCTTTTTCTTTTCCTTTTGTGGAAAGTTAATCATAATTTCCTAACAATAGTCAGCCAGGGGTCTGACATACTTTGATGGTGTTTTTCAGACTGCATTATTATCTGGCTATGAATCATTGTCCTATGGTTGTCTGCTTTGTGATGTGGCTGTGGACAAAATTACACTCTGTAAAAGAGATAGGAGCAGATGATACAGCCCTAGAGAACTGATTTCCTGCTTCAAATATGTTTCCTGATTGAAGATTGCACACCTAGGAGGTGAGATGAGAGAGCTATTTTATAAAAGTGTCCAGCAGATGTACTGCAGTAATCCCCACTGTATTCATCATTTACTAAATTGCTCACACACCAGAGGTATAATCCAATGTAAATGATCTCATCACCCATCAGTATGAGGGCTCACAAATTCAGCTTGGCCTCGAGCTAAAACTTGACATTTCAAGGTTCTCAAATCCACAGTAAGTAAGCAGTGTATTGATGACTTCCAAACGTCTCTTCTTGAAACAGCACCAGCTTTTGAGAAATGCAGGTGTTTGGGATCTAGAAATAGAAGTGGCCAGCTGCCCTTGAGATACTTGGGGCACAGTTCCATATTTCCTACCCCTGATTTGGCCTTGAAAATAGAACATTTTGTGCAGAAGATAATGGAGTTGACACCATTTGCATTCTGCTCATACAAATAGCCAAAAATGAAATTTAAAAGGTTCATTTTTAAAGTATCGCTTCTTGCAGTTTCACTGGCATTGCTGTGTATGGAAGACATAAGGCATTCTCATGCTGTGAAATCAGAAGTATGCAGAGATTGGCAGAGATTTTGGGAGGCCATCGATGCATGAATCCACCACTAACGAAGGGTTCTGAGACCTGAGGTAAGCTTACCGACTGTGTCAGTGTTTGTGGAACCTTGACAGTAGAGAATAAGGCCAAATGATTTTAAATCCACTCTACATGTTTAATATTTTTGGATTTCACAATCCTGGCCAAAATTACTTTCAGAATAATTTCATTTAGGTCCATTATTGTTTAACTTCCCATTATTTCCAGGTAAATTGTGTGGTATGCTGAAAAAAGCTTAGGTTTGTCACACAAACAAGCAATCAAGTTCTTGCTTCATATCTATATGGATCTATATACAATGTTGCCACGTGATTTTGGACAAAACGCCTGTTCTCCTTACATTTCAGTTTATTTTTAATGTAAAATTGAAACAACTATAACTTTTTCATAAGGTTGAAGTTGAAATTAGGTGATATTCCTAAGTACCAGAAAAGAACTAATTTTCCCAGAAATAGTAATTCTCTTTTTGTCATGATTCCCTTAGAATTTTACATTTTCAAGCATGTAGTATACATCTAAAAAGAAACTTGCAATAAATAAAATTTTATTACCTACTCATCTTCTTTTTTCCTGTGGCTCCTCTTCCTCCCCATTTCAAACTACATTTTCTCACTTTCTTACCTACCCCTGCTTGTAATTTACAGCATTATTTCATTCTACAATGTTATGCCACAGTGGTAAATGCATTCTTGGCTGTAAATGACAGATAATAAACTTGAATTATGTCAAAAGAGGAGGGAAAGGGTATTTATTGGAATGCTATTACAGTGACTTGATAAAAGAAAATTGATAGGAGTTAAATAACCCAAGAACCATGGTCCCCTATCACCTTCACTTCACTCTGGCAGTGAACGCTTATCCTCAGACTTCTCCACACTGAAATTAACATGGCTGCTGGCAAATCTGAAGTCATAATCTTATAATTACTAACCATAAAATAAAATTCCTACACATATGTACATGTATGTTTGTGTGTGTGTGTGTGTGTGTGTGTGTGTGTGTGTGTGTGTAATGGTGCAAGGAAGTATTTTGATTGGTCTACCTTAATCATATGTTTACTCTCTGAGCCAATCATAGAAGCCAGAACTGTGATCTTCAAGTTGGCTTACCCTGAGCTACCCATCCCCTATTAGGAGTGAAGGACAGAGTCTGTTACCATAAGAAGTGGGGTAAGATGTACAGGATAAACAAAACTGGCAGCTGTTACCGTAGATTTTCTATATGCTTACTGAAGTCTCATCTGTGGACCTATAGAAATAAAGGAGCTTAACATGATCTAAGTAGAATTATGTGTAAAAAATAATAGTCTACTATCTCTTTTTGATTTGCCAATTGTAATGAGGGTGAAGCATAAATGTAAAATATTTTTGTTCATCATTGAATATTACTTTATTCACAGCTGATACAGTAAATGGGAAAATAAAAAGAAACATAGATGGCTATTTGTAGAAATATACCTTAATTTCTAGGGAACAAAAAAGACCGTTTACTTCTCCTGTGTTTCTTCATGAGTATATAAATTCCTTTAATGGGTATAATCAACAATCAAAGATTTACATGAAAGAGAAACAATTCTGAAGGATCTAGCTCACTGAGAAGTATAAATAAAGCTAGCAATTATTGAGTTCACTTCTCTTCCAAAGAGTAAATTCACACCAGGGAAAGAGAGTCTGTTATAGAGTTCCAGAGAAGGGACTGGTATGAAGTATATAGTTAAAAATATGATTGAAGATTTCAAATGGAAAAAAAAAACAGATTATCTTTAAAATTTGCTGACAATCGGTCAGGACATTAGTAACCAAGGATGCCCTGAGATTTCTAAAACTATTGCTCATTTTCTAATTAAACCTAAAACTATTCTTGTGAAGTATCTAGGAGCCAGCAGTAATTATCCCCATTTTGTGAATAAAGAAATAGTGTCTGAGAGGTGAGTCAGTTTAAATGTGGAATCAAACTTAATGGCTCTTAATGACAGAAGAGATCCAGTAGGTGACAAGCGAGAAGGTGCCTTTTCATTACTTTGTTTCGTTTTCTTTTCTTCTTTTTTATTTGGCTTATTTTATTTTATTTTTATGGCATGTGGAGGTGTCAATAATAGGCAAATCAGTTGGAGTATGATACAAAGTTGAGTTTAGAATTAGAAAATTGATATTTAAATGTAGTTTTCTCACTCACAAAGGTTAGAATTTGGGCAAATTGCTTCACATTTTGTTATCTAAGAACAAGAAATAACAGTGATCACTTTAGAGCACTGAGGAGACAACATGAGGATATTTCTGCATTGATGAGGAGGAATATCCATGTGGACTCATGGTTCCTCTTTCCTTCTGAAAGCACTCATTTTTGATCAAGACTCAGAACTCATTGTCGGCCTCAATTAGCAGGTGCCATTTCCCAAAGATTCACAAGATTTAATTTCCATGAATTTTATAGCTTTTAATCAGTATCTGAGCACTATGAAGAATGGAGTCTGCCTATTAAAATATTAAGATGTCTGTACCAACTATCTTTTTCTTGTTTTTTAAAAAAAAACCTTTGGGAGAATTTAAAGATTAATTTAGCTAAATTTTAAGTCAATCATGTTGACTGTTTCATTTTACAGAAAATGACAATGAGACCCAGAGATGGATGTGACATACACAAGTTAACAATAAATTAACTAAGATCAGAGACATATCACATATGTGTGTATATTTTTAAAGAAAACTTTCCTCCGGGGATAGTTAAGAAAGCTAGAGCTGATGCTTCCTCGACACACACACACAAAATGCTTAGGTAGGTGTCCTGAGCTGGCTATATTCTCCTTGATAAAAGCTAACCTGGCAAGACATCTGAAATACAGAATCTGTGACTCCATATTCTGCAAAACAGAGAAAAGAAAAAAGCATAGAAGAGAGCTGTAACTGCACTGAGGTGCCAACAGAAAGTCTGACACAAATGCCAAAGAATGTAAGTGATACACAGACTCCTCTACAGGGATCATCTTAGCTCATTAGCATTCCACCTGTGGTTTGAAAGCAAAGATTACAGAAGTCCTATTCACTTATGTTGATTTCCACCTCACATGCATATCTTTCCTTGAGAGCCCTGTAGAAAATGGGTCACTATCAAGAACCAGATCATGCTGGATCCCAGGTCTAATATCAACTTAAAGTCTAAATAGAAACAACACACACAAAATCCCATATGATATGTAAAGCCAATCTAAAATTTCACTTTTAAACTTAGGCTTTCCTTTAAGTTTTCTCGGTTTTCTTTGTAAGGTAGAGAGTGAAACACTTTAATTTCTCATATTTTCCTACTGTGACAAGTGCAGTACCACTACTCAGGGAGTTCTGGTTGCAAGGATAGTCTCAGTTCTTAGAGCCAGAAGGAAGAGGACTGGTGAAATCGTGAACACCATTATCAGTAAACCAAATTCCCAAATAGGATAATTCCAAAAAACTTGCAAATCAATGTTGCAAATGATGACACAATGTTTTGCAAAATTAATAAAAGATTATTTTATGGTAATTTCAGTTACTCTTTTTCTTCCCAAGGTAGTCCATGCCCCTGGGAAAGAGATGATTAAGTAGAAAGACACAAATGAAAAAGTAGAGTTTGAGTTTCAAGGTATAGTTCTGAAAATATATCACAGACAAATTTTTGAGGGAACAGGCTTTTGAGTAGTAAAAAACTTAGTTTTCAATGACAAGACCAAAATCATGGCAGATTCAAGAAATAAAGTCTATGCAAAATCAATAGATAGAGAAAAATAAGTATCTCATCCATAGCCCAGTTGTGCTAGAACAATATGGTATATTGCAGACAGGCCAAAGAAAGTGCCAGACAGCATGGGAGACATGTGATTTATTAAGGAAAGCTAACAGGAGATTAGAGATTGCTCCAAGAAGACTTCAGTGGAGACAGGCTGACAGGACCTCCCTTCTGTCCTTTACTGTGGTTTGCCTAATAGTGACTCCTCTCCTTCACAGTGCTTTGACCAGTGTCAGCTGGCTGAATGAGTGACATGTATCCTTTCCAGGACCTCAGTTCCACATTCATCCCCACTAAGAGAGGGGTTTTATCTTAGACTGCAGAAGCATTGACATCATCATCAGCATTAGCTTGCTTAGCTTACGTCTATGACCAGCATCCCAAGAAGCAACTGTCCTGCTGAACATGCAAGAAAGTAGCTTTTTACAGATAATACTACCTTGTCCTAGTTCCCGGTAGCCCAAGAAAAAGCCATTGTCCTTCAAGGTAATATGTATCTAAACTTTCCAGCCCAGACTTGCTCCCACTGTCCCCTTAACTCTGTGAGGTTTTTGGAAACAGAAAGGGGATATTAAGGGATATGGTGCTTTACTGTCCCCTTTGCTTTAAGGATGATACAATAAATCATCTAATAATATATGTTTTCTATGAATTGATACTAAATGAAGACCTCAAATTGAAATTTAAATAGAGCCAAAGGGAATAGAATTAGAGCTTGTTGTATACCCCACAAAAGGGCTCGTACCATGACTTTTTTATCCCTTCTTGCCTAGGATGCATCCCAGGTTGAAATGTGTCATGAGATACCTAAATGTGTTTAGAAAATGCAAGTAACTTCTGAAGTGAACTCCTGAGTGAATTACTGGAATTGCAAAGTCTTGATAAACAGCCTCCTGCCAGCATAGCATGGAGACGTGCAGTAGCAGGGCTGTTGTAACAAGTACCAAAACCAGGTGGATCATTTCACTGTCAGAGGTTCAAAGTCCAAAACTAAGGTGTTGGCAGCGCTGAGTTCTCTCTGAGACGCTGGGTGGAATGTCTCCTTGACTCTTTTCAGCAGCTGTAGGTGAACACCAATCCTTGGCTTCGTAGATGCATCAACTTCAGCATTTGCCTCTATCATCTCATGGCTGTTATCTTCTCTGTGTCTCTGTATTTATGTCATCTCTTATAAAGATACTCATCATTCAGTCATATTGGATAAGAGCCTATTCTCTGCATGACAGAACCATTTTCAAATGAGATGATATTTACAGGTACCAGAGTCTGGGGCTTAAATTTTGTGAAGAACAAAATAGGATGAAAATTATCTCATATGTCAATACTAAGGTCGTTAGACAAGTTCAGATAGTGTTCAGTAGCCCAGAGGGACATTTGAGAAAAATCAATTATTTCTTTACCCCTACCCCAAGAGTGATTTGGAAGTAGTGAGGAAGATAGCTTAATTGTGAGAGAACTTTTCATTATGATAAGGTGCCTGTGACTACCTTTTAGGGGCCCACAAACTCTTTGCAAGCATAGACTTCCCAGCAAATGGAAACAGGGCAGCCCACCACCAAGTAAGATAATGCTGGAGAATATCAAGATGGAATAGATAAATAAGAATCACCACATACCACTATACTTTACTTACATTGATATTTTGATGCTTCTTAAGGCCCTCAAGAGTGTAGATTTCACATGTCCCCTTAAGGTTTATATGCTTATATCTTAGGGATACAAGGAAAGGAAATCGGAAGGGAGCCAGGTGCAGTGGCACACAGCTGTAAATCCCAGCTACTCAGGAGGCTGAAGCAGGAGGATCACAAGTCTGAAGTCAGTCTCTGCAGTTTAGTGAGACTGCAGTTTAGTTTTTTCTCAAAATAAAAAATAAAAAGGGTTGGGGGTGTGACTCCAGAGCACCCATAAGTTCAATGTCCAATACTACAAATAATAATAAGCTTGAAGATGAAAAACTTGGAATTGACTGAAAATCTTTGATGAGATGAATGAATTTATCCCAGATTGACTAATATTAAATTTTTTCCCATTAGATTAAATTATAAGAGAGAGAGGAACGAAGGAAGGAAGGAAGGAAGAGAGGGAGGGAGGGAAGGAGGGAGGGAGGGAGGGAGGGAGAGAGGGAGGAAAAAATTGTCTTGTCATTGAAGGATCAAAGAAAGCAACATTTCTTCACAATCCGTACTTGTGATCCGCAATTTATATATATTGCCTATTTAATAAAAGATGGAAAAACTCTCTGGGACCCACTGGGCAAAGCTCTATCAATATAGAAACTGTCTTATATAGAACATGCTGCCAATGTAAAAATAAAGAACATATTAGACTGAAACACTGAAACATGGAGAGCTATAATTTCAGGGGAATCCTGTAGCTCTAAAATGCGCATCACTAAGGTAAAGACTGTAATCAGACCTGGTTGCTTTTATGCTGGCAGTACCTATCATTTTTATTTTGACAAGTGAGGATCATTTCACTACATTGATCAGGATGGAGTTTCCAAAAGTTGATTCATTGCATACATACAGCCTGTACCCCATTAAATTGTGAACACTATATAAATGATAAAAGAAAAGATGGCATGTTTGTGACTTGGATTGGCCTGAAACATTATGTAGATAAGAATTACGATATGGAGATTATATAATAAGAGTAAGAGCTTTACATATGAAAAACTTATATTTGAGAATCAGCTCTTACTAACTAGATGATCTTGGGCAAGTTACTTAATGTAAATAAACCTGGTTATCCTAACATGATGAATGGCCTTGACAAAGTACTAGCCTCACAAAAGACTTAAACAAGATAATGAATGTTTAACTCTTAGCACAATGCCTGGCACATAGTAGGCATCCAACAAATGGAATTATTTTTATTCTTTAGTTTATTTAATTATATTCTTTAATTTATTAAAGAATTTTTATTCTTAATTTTATTTTTATTTATATAATTTATTCTTTAATTAATTATTGGGCATATTTGTAACAGGAACTGTGCTAGGCTATGTATATAAATTTGTGAACAAAACCAGATGTGGATCATGCTCTAATGGAGTATTTATCCTAGTTATATAGATAGATGTTAATCAAATAATTACCTTTACATATATAAGTTGAAAGGAAGAAGTATTTTAGGAGAGCACATAATAACAGGACTAATCCTAAAGCAAGAAGCATCAGTGAGAGTTCACTTGGGGAAATGACTCTTATGTTGAAAACTGTATGATAAATTAAATGAATTTGGCTAAATATACCCTGCTCCAAGACCTCTTGTTTATAAAAATTGAGCTATTAGACACTGGTTTTTCAAGCATAGTGTCAGTCAATGTAGTCATTATATATTTAAATATTTTATTATATATTGAGCAATGGATAAAATAATGTTTTGCAGGGAGGTACTAGAGATTGAACTCAGGGGCCCTCAAACACTAAGCCACATTCCCAGCCTTCTTTTGTATTTTATTTAGAGACAGGGTCTTACTGAGTTGTTTAGCCCCTTGCCATTGCTGAGACTGGCTTTGAACTCTTGATCCTCCTGCTTCAACCTCTTGAGCCTCTGGGTTACAGGCGTGCAACACCATGCCTGGCGAGAAAATAATTTTTGACAGTGAACAGTATGTATGAGAAATGGAAAGTCAATGTGGTTAAAGGATCTGAGATGGGAAAGGTGTTCAGAGGCTAGACCACCTGGGTTCTTACAAGCTTGGGTTCATACAAGATTAAGGATTTTCATGCTCATCTTTAGAAAGATGGGACAATATTAAGGGGTTTTCATCAGGTAGAACAGTGCCAGTTACCAAGGTGGCAATAGTAGTGACAGAAAGAATGTCATAGACTTGGAAACTATGTTGGGTATACATTCAACAGAAGAAAACAGAAGTAAGAAGTAACTGGAAAAATGATTTTTTTGGGAGAAATTATGAGATCAATGGTTTTAGGTATGTTGAGTTTGTGCTTCTTCTGAAACTTCTCAGTGGAGATGTTGACTAGGCAGTTGGTAACCATGTCAAGGACTCAGAGTTAAAGTCTGAGTTGAATATGTGTGTGTATGTGTGTGTGTTGTGGGGGGTGAAGTTGAAGTCACAGGGAGGGTATTATGACACAAATGACAGGTAATGCCTAGACTGTGGAGGAGATTACCTGAACAGCAGGTTGGCAGTGAGAAAAGCTCCTGAAGGACATTAATGTATGAGGACAGGCCTGAAGACAGTGAGTGTGATAGGAAAGTAAATAAAATGCATTTAAAAACAAGCAGGATAGAACAGAAGAGTTTGATGTCTTGGAAACTAAAGGAAAACCAAGGACAGGCATTGTTTTAGGGCTCATGACAGTTCCATCTCTGCTGAGTGGGCCTTGTCTCCTGGACATCCTGGGCCAGGTTTGGAAATGCCTGGGCTAGGTTGCATCAGACTACTACATGACATGTAGTGTCAACATTGAGAGATGCTTGAGTGTTCCTGATGGGTACCATTCATCTTCTAAACACAATGTATACTACAACTATAAAACATTTATTGGCTATGGTTAATTTAGGTTATGTGTCAGCATAAGGAGAGCTGTTTTGATTTAGTAAGTTTACAGATTGTGTTATGGAGGGAATAGGCGATGAGAAAAATACATGCTGTAAGTATAGATAATCATTGAGAAATTTCCTTAGGAAACAATGAAGAGAAAAAGTAGAAGTTGGAGAGATTTACAGAGAGAAGAAAGGGATTTTTAAAAAATTCCTCCATATTTTTATTAGTGCATCATAATTGAACATAATGATGGAATGTGTTTTTGCATATTTGTACATGCATACAGCATAACAATATAATGTGGTCAATGTTACTTCCAGGAACTTATCCTCTCAAAAGGAAGGAATTTTTTGATACAATAACACCTTATTCCAAGAGATAACAAATGATACATACATACACATATATACATGGATCATAAGAACAGAATTTTATTTAACAATCCAATTTAAAAGGAGAGAACACAGAGGTTACATTATAAAATTTCTGAGAGATTATTTTCCCCAACTCCTTCACTTAGAAGGAAAACAAAGGGATTAAAGAAAAAATTGTGGGTGTGTGTGTGTGTGTATAACCAATAGTTATAATAACGCTGATAAGATGATGATGATAGTATCAATATGGCTTAGTGTTTATTATGTTTTAATCAGTATTCCAATGACTTTATGTACCAGAAGCAGACATAAGTAGGTAATAGACTTGGTGGCAAAATATTGAATTTCTTTCTTTCTAGTGGCCTAATTATTCATGATATAGCAAGAAGCAAAGTCATCTACTCATAGTGATGGAGTCAGAGACCTTCTACAGTGGTGTTGCCATGTTTTCTATGTTCTACAGTAGGAACATAGGAAAGTCTGAGGTAGCCATTATAAGAGCAAAGTAATGAGTCAAAAACAGAAATGTAGTGGAATTATCAGACAATATTTTGGATCTGCTCAAAGCTGGTGATCATGAATATATGATGATATCTGTATGCTTTGTGGTGTCACTTTCTCTGATATTGCTCAATTGCATAGATTTAATTAACTGTCAATCAGCCACCATTCACTGATGCCATTAGCACAATAGGGCAGTTTCGGATGCTATGGGGAATGCAAACATGAATAGGCCTAGGCTTTGACTTTTACCTAGCCAAGATAATTAAAACTTCATGTCTTGGGACTCTGGTTCTAAATTTAATGTAGCTGGTGTTAGACTAATCTACTCAGAAACAGCAATTATAAACTCTGGAAAAATATTAAAACTTAAATAACTCTTTAAAGGCCTTGGGGAGCAAACAAAAGCAGGGAGAAAATACAGGTAATTCAACTTTCCCAAGAAGAAAATTACAAAGGGTGAGGGCTATGCTAATATGGCTTTTTTCCTGAAAGCACTCAACCACATAAGAAGGGAGTCCTTTGAACTTAAAGAGAAAATAGTCTTACTTACTTGACGAGTCAAAGTACTGAGCAGGTGCTAGCAACTGAGATGATTAAATACCGAAAACATTTCAACCAGGTGGGGAGAGTCTAAATCTATATAGAAATATCTTCAAATATTTGAAGACCACTGAAATTGTATATGGAAGGGGAATTCAAGGAAGCTAGCAGAATCTGGACATAGAGTACAGTTGCTATCCTTCACAGGGGAATTTGTTTGGAATTTGAATATTATCAAGTGAGGGAGGCTTGGGAAATATCTTAAAGTTTCCTCTGATAAAAAAACAGAGTCATATTTTAGAAATAAATATTTTATTGAAGGACTAAAGACTTGCTCTAAAATTAGGGCAAGTAAGATTATGGTCAAAGACAAAAAAAATCCACTCACCCTACAAAGTGTTCAACCATGCCTCTACAAGGTCACAGTAGTCATGTCCTTGCTACAATGAAAACCATAGTTTTAAAGGATGGTACGATTATCTACAATGTATTATCTACATTCAGCATGCAATAAATACATCAGAAAACAAAAGACAGAAAAGCACTACTATCAAGCAAGAAGAAAGGAATCCATACAAACAAATATCAAAACAATCCACGTTTTTGAATTACCAGACAAGGAATTTAAACAAGCTATTATTAAAAAGTAGCTACAGTGTGCTCTGTTCTACTAAGTCCATTCTGGGGACAGCCCCTTCTCAAGGTCTATAATGCTGTTGATTTCTTTTGTGAACTATTGTCTCCCTTCCTGTTCTCTTTGTAAGAATTATAGTATAAAACCCAGGAACAGTGGAACATGCCTGTAATCCCAGTGGCTGTAGAAGCTGAGGCAAGAGGATTGCAAATTCAAAGCCAACCTCAGCAATTTAGCAAGGCCCTAAGCAACTTAGGAAGACCCTGTCTCAAAATAAAGAACATGTGGGCTGGCGCTGTAGCTCAGGGGTAGAGCGCTTGCCTGGCATGTGTGAGGCACTGGGTTTGACCCTCAGCACCATATATAAATAATAAATGAATAAAATAAAGATCCATCAACAATTAAAAAATTTTTTTTAAAAATAAAAAATAAGACACATGTAAAAAGAGCTGGGATGTGGCTCAGTGGTTAAGCATGGCTGGTCTCAATCTCTGGTACCAAAAAAAAAAAAAAAATTATAGTATAAAAACATTTATGCCTAGGTTGTAGACAAAGAAATACAACTCTAATTCTAGTAGTTTAAAGGATCACACCTGAAAAACAAAAATTTCTGGATTAGATTAAAAGGATGCTGGAGACAACAGAAGAAAGGTTTAGTGAACTTGAAGACATACAAATATAAATCATTGAAAAGCAGAGAGGAAAAATTGGTAAAGAGAAACTGTACTGACCTATAGTGCAACATTAAACTGAAAAACATTATGTGTAACTGGAATCCCAGAAAGATATGTAGAGGGCAAATGAGACAGAAAGTATATTTTTAATGAAAATTTTATAACTTGGGAGAAACACAAAAACTGCATACCAAGGAAGCTTAGTGAACCCCAAGAAAGATAATACAAAAGAAAACCAAAAATAAAGAGAAATCCTTGAAAACAGCCCAAGAAAAAGGATACATAATAATATCAGTGATAGTTGACTTCCGTCAGAAACTATAGGGAACAGAAAATAATTGTATTAATGTGCTAGACACAGATTTCTATAAACCTGTAATCCTGTATCCAGTCTAATTATCCTTTAAATGAGATGATGTAAAAAATTTTTAGCTAAAGGAAAGGTGATAAAACATGCTGCCAGCTGAATTGCATTAGTAGTTCCATAAGAAGCAATAAAAAGCATTACAAGTGGTATGTATGTGGGTAAACATATTGACTTATTTGTTCTTTAAAAGGAAAAATTATAGCTTTGTGGAAATCATGTAATACTATATTATAGAATTATAGCTATTTAAGATGTAAATTATATATAACAATAACACAAATGGATAGAAGCATGTAACATATCCAATACCTTTGAATAACATGACCCAGTTTTCTAATACATAAAAATTTCTGATTCTTAAATTTACTATTAAAAATTTACAATCAAAGATGTTTTTGACCAGGGGGAATGGAACGTTGAAAAAAATAATAATAAAATAAAAACAAGCATTACTGTGTTTAGTTCTCTCAGACTGCAAGAGAGAGGGGAACCAGGCAAGAAGGCTCATATTATCTTGGATGGGAATGCTTTGGTGTAAGGACTCCTAGAAAGTGTAAAACACACACACACACACACACACACACACACACACACACAAATCATGCAATGGGGGAATAGTCCAAGCTCAGGGAAGAAGGAAATATCATTCATAACTTTTTACACCAGGTCTTCATGAACTACTTAGAAATCAACTTTTCAATTGGTTAAATCTCCAGTGTTTCTTTTGATGTTGATATTTACCTTAAAGAAAACTAAGGTGCACAGAAGCGGAGATAATCATTATACAAGTCACATAGGGGAAGTAAATGTAAAACATCCATCAAGACCTCAGGACAATCCTTCCAAAAATAATTAACAATGAAATGGAATTAAAAATGTATACTTGAGCCGAGTGTGGTGGTGCATACCTGTAGTCCCAGAGGCTCAGGAAGCTGAGGCAGGAGGATCTCTAGTTCAAAGCCAGCCTCAGCAAAAGTGAGGCCCTAAGCAACTCAGTGAGACCCTGTCTCCAAACAAAATACAAAAAATAGGACTGGGATGTGGTTCAGTGGTTGAGTGCCCCTGAGTTCAATTTCCAGTAGCAGAAAAAAAAAAAAAAGTGTATTTGCTATAAAAACTGGTTATAGAGTTTTGTTTTGTGACTCTGATCACACTGTTCTATGAAGTGAATTAATACAGCTGTCTTTTCTACAAGAACCAAGTTTTTAATTTATAACATATAATAAGATTACCAGAGTCTCACCCAAATAGACCATTTATGCAGCAAATTTCATCCACTGCCTGGGGTTCAATTTCAAAGTCTTCCCCACCACAGTTTAAGTCAGTACCTTCCTGTCTTGAAGTCTTTGGAGGACTATAATAAGAGATGAGAGTTTCATATGCTCACCTGTGGTTTATTAAGGAATAAGACAGGGCAACAAAGATTTATACTATATAGGTAGAAGAAACAATTTAGCTTTTTAAAAAAGGCACAATCAAGCAACTCAACATTTGGTCTGATCTTATGTGAAACAGGAAGCAAATGTTGGATTGCTTTTTAACTGACTACTACCAGTTTATTATACAGGTTATTACAAGGATACAAATGTTCATCCAAATGAAGCGATATATAGAAGGTCCCAAACTATCCCAAATATTGACACTTCTATCACCAGAAACAAGACTGCTTTGATTAATGATCTATGGATTTATTTTTATAAAGGACTAAATTTCTCATTCACCAGGAATAATGAAGTATCAAAATGCAAAGATGCCTTGGAAGAAAACACAAGGGCTTGCTTGATTGACTATTGGCAATAAATATACAGACATTATTTTTAGTCCATTTGGATAGATTCCAACAGGATATCTAGGTTTTACAGTGTACCCAGTATATGTTCATATAGACATTGTTTTAAATCACTAATATTAGATTTATTCTGGACAGCGGCTTTTAGTAAAGATTTGAGACAAGAGGAAAGAAAAGACTTGAAAGTGTTGAATGGAATGCTTGGGTAAGTTGAAAGCAAAACAATATATAGAAGGAAAACCAGGATTGTCCCAATTATTCACTGTTGGCTCCAGATTAAGACATTTTAGACTCTTCTAGTCTTTTTAGAGTCTCCTTTTAGAGTAAAAGGGCAACAAAAACTCTTTTAATCTGTTAGGATGTCACTTAATAAATTAAGAAAAAAATCCTCAAGTGGGGTATGATTTTATTACCTTGTTAGGGCCAAGATGTTTAATAAAATGTATGAGCTAAAGTAGTTTAAGTTGTAGCTTGAGTATCACATGCTGAAGCATGTCTGGAAAAATTCTCCCAATACCAGTACATTTACATGAGAAAGACTTCCAATTGCATTGACTTAAACTTCTCATAATCACTCATTGTGACTTTACACTGCCCTCAAACTGACCCTTTTAAACTCTCTCTTATTTCCAAAATACTCACTGCCACACACAGCCTTTTATCCCACTTCTAAAGCCCAAAGGACATGTAGTCTGACTCTTCTCTTCAGGAGATATTGAAGAAATCACCTCTCAGGGCCATGGCAATTATGTCTGTAAAGAATTAAATAAGAAAAAAATTCATGTTTTGCTATTGTTTCATGACTTACTAGAAGGGTTATTAGTTTTGGCATCCTTCAAGAATTCCCATGGTGTTCTAGTTATGGAAATATATGAATCACTTTTAAGATTTGATCAAAGCTCCATATAACCAAGTTAATTTATTTTATTGTCTTCATTGAAGAACTTGTAAATTCAGACATGTCATTCACCTTCTTGAATATGAACAATAAATGTACGTGCTTATTTGAACGCCGAGAAAAAGGGACATTTTTCCGAATTGTATTTTAAACACCTTGAAATATCAAATTTTTACTTCAGAATATTAAAGTCATCATGTTTGAATAACTGTTTCTTAATTATCTTTCTCAAATATTTTGAATTAAAATAATATCTTCTCTAACAAGTGCATAGTACAAGATATTTCATATTTATTCAGTTATAATGATAAATGTAATTATTATATTCATTATATGATGGTCTAGGGGACATATAGCATATCTCTTGTGAATCAATTATCAATATTGTCAACTGCCTTTCATCAAATGCCCTTCAAAGCATTTTAACATACTATAATTTTGACCTCTATTTGAACCTTATTATCCAGAAATATTTTTCTTAATTTATAATGGTCCTAATAACAATAAAATATTCTTTGGCCCTTATAATTAGTAACTGTTCAAAAATTTATTAGCACTTATTAGCCCTCAAAAACACAACCAAGTTATTTCAAGTGTTAAAGTCAGGATTAATATTGATCACCATGCTAATTAGTCCTAGTAGTAAAAGTAGACAATTTGATCAACAGCTATTCGTTTTGGCTTTTTCCCACTGTAATCACACAGACTCACTGTAGCATAGTGCTAAAATTAATGTGTTTCCTATAATTTAGATTATCATTTATTTCTTTCATCACCCAAATAAATCCTGGCCTGTGCGTTTATAATAGTCCAAGCACTTACTGGCTGAGACTTTTACAATAATCTACTGTTGATTTAGGAATTGAGCAATGTAATGGCAAAGGTCTCATAATAATGCCACTGAACTGATTCCAAAACTCTAGTCCCTATGTCCAAGCCCCTTTAGCAAATCAGCTGTCACAGTACACAATCATCATGATCATTAAAATCTGAGCATAATTCTGACTCTATCCCAAATGCACACTGTAGTTCAAATAGTCTAAATTCAGTAGATTTTGTCCATAAATCCAAAGAGACTGAAACTCTCCTCTGTCTTTTCAAATGTAAATAATTTACATCCATTTTTTTGATATTTTGTTTCTTATTAAAGCTTTTGTACATAAGTCTTTCCTTTCCCATGTATAACAAGCATGTATGTAGTATGTATCTACATCCGTAGAACAAAGCCTTAGATAGTTTTCATTTGCTTGGACTCTGAGATTACTTCTGCCTGGAAGTTTTTGCCCACTCTCAACCTGCAAAATATTCACTGATTCATCATGAATCAACTCACCCAGCACATTTCTGGGTCATGATCTTGAAGTGACAACTTAGGGCCTGGAAGTGCTCCAGGTAATATAGAGTATACAAAAATTCGTAAAACTCCAGTTCTATCCTCATGATTTTTATCAGACTGCTTGAGTTTTTGTGTGAGTTTCAGCAAGTTAGGTATACACTGGATCCCCCAATTTCCTCATTTTAAAATGCAAATAAAATACTACTCATCTCAAAGGGATGTTTCAGAACTATAAATATTCATTTTAATAGAAGCCTAATATGTAACAAATGTCCAATAAATGTTAGCTATTAATGACATAATCATAAAATATTCAGTGTTAGTATCAATATGTTTTTGTGGTTTCCTGCCATTTTGATGGTTTGCTATAGTAAGTAAATAATGTCTTTATTCTCATTCAATGGATTACTCTTCTACTGATCTTTCTCTATTTGGGAAGTGTAGAAGTTGTTTTTGAGTTCCTCTGTGTGTACTCTATCTTTGAGTATTCTTTATAGTGCTGGCTTAGTGGTCATGAATTCTTTTAGTTTATCCTTCTCATGGGAAGTTTTTATTTCCTTACTAAATTTGAAAGAGATCTTTGCTGAGGATAGCAATCTTGAATGGTGATTGTTTTCTTTAAGAGGTTGGAATATCTCATTTTAAGTCCTTGATTTCAGGATTTGAGTGGTAAAATCAGAAGTAAGCCTTACTGGATTGTCTTTAAATGTGACATGATGTTTTCTCTTGTCATTTTAATATTCTTTTCTTATTTTCTATATTAGGCATTTTGATTATGATGTGTCTGGGCAAGCTTCTTCTTCGATCTGGTCTATTTGGGGTCCTGTATGTGGACGTCTGTCATTTTTAATATGGGGAAAGTATTCTGTTACTATCTTACTGAAAATGTTCTTAATGTCTTTACCTTTTATCTCCATGTTATCTTATATCCCAATGATTCTCAGGGTTGGTCTCTTGATGTTGTCCCAGAGTTCTTGTATATTCTGATCATGTTCTACCATTTCTTACCTTTATTGCCTATTGGGTACCAAGGTCATGTACTCTGTCTTCAAAGCCTGAAGTTCTGTCTTCAAGAAATGAAGTTCTATTTTCTACACAATCTAATCTGTTGGTAATACTTTCAAGTGAATTTTTAGTTTGGTTGATTGTGTCTTTCATTTCTAGGAGTTCTGACTGATTTCTTTTAGCTGCTTCTTTATTGAAGTAGTCTTTCATCTCCTGTATTTGCTCTTTTAATTCATTCCTTAGATCTTATTTTATGTCATTGATCATTTCAATAATCAATTTTTTATAATCTTTCTCTGGGATTTCATCCATCTCTATTATCAGTGGAATCCTTTGCTGGGGGATTGTAAATTTGGGGGAGAGATTTATTTGCCTGTTTCCTTAGATTTTCAGAAGTCTTGAATTTTTGCATCAGTTGAGATGGATTCCCCTTTCTCTTTTTTATTCATGTCCATTTCTGTGTAATTTTGTTTTTAGACTTCTCTGTTATTGGTGTATGAATTGACGTCAAGGAATGTGACCTAAGGTCCCTCATTGATTGCTTCTTCTTGTGTCCTTGTTGGTTTGGGATTTTTTTTCTCCTCAGTTCTTTGAGTTGGGGTAATGTCAGGGCCCAAGTGGGGTTAGATTGTTTGTGGGTTGAGATTCACTGTTGTTTGATTGAAATGTATTTCTACCAACTCTGTGTCAATTCCTCTGTAAACCACAGGTTTCCCTGGGTCAATTTTTCTTTATTTTTTAATTTCTTTATCCACTGGCCATGTATCTCTTTTGTCTGTGCTCCCCACTCCACTTCTGGTGACAGGAGCTGGGGTGTCTCTAAGGTATTATTTCTTATACTCAAGTTACCGACTTCCTGTAGGTCCATGCATTTTTTTTTTTTATTACAGTTCAGTACTATGTTTCAGTGAGGTTCTTTTGCTACTCACCTCACTGAGGAAAAGTCTTTCCTCAGTCGGGTGCTGAGAAGCTGCCAGCAGTGCTTCCTTTTTTACTCCACCATCTTCCACTCCCTACATTTCCCTCTTGAATAAATTTCACAAACTATCTCTTCTGGTCCCTTGTTAAAGCATGCTGGGGTGGGGTAGCTCAGTGACTAGTGAGCAATATTTGTTAATCTTATTTTCCAAAAATATAAAATGATGTATCGTTATCATCATTGCAGATAAGAAACTATGTTTATTCCAGCGCTATTCTCATCTCATGTGAACTGATTAAGATGTATTCCTAAGATTTTGTTATAAATGAAATTTTGTACATATTAATGATCAATTGTGGTATAGATTTTGTAACCAATCACAATATGCTTTGTGCATAGATGCAACTAAACACAGGTATTTTCTTTGAGCTACTCAGGTTGAAGGACTCATAGGGGTTCAAAGTCTATACCTATTTATTCTCACAGGTTATTCTTAGAAGAAAACTCTGCACAATATTTTGAAAATATACTCAAAGTTACATTTACTTTTTGACACACAAGTTGCTATTCCTTTACCCATATTTTTCTATTATTATTTGGATATCATTTGAGGAAGGAAACTCTAAAATAATCATAAAGATAATGCTCATGAATTAAATGCCATGGCCCAGTGCAGTGAATGCTTCATTCCTTAGAGTTTTCTATTCTATCCCTGAGGCTGATCCATGATCCATTAAATTTTTGTTTCTTTCAGTTTGTTTTTTAATAGGCTTTACTGAATTAAGATACAGACACAGGAAGCATAATGATGTTGCAGTCAATGCTGAACTGCAAATACGTTAGTGGTCCCACAACATTATAATGGAGCTGAAAAATTTCTATCATCTACTGACATTATTATTGCTGTGATGTAATAGTGCAATAAGTTAATTTCCTGTTCATAATGATGCTGGTGTAAGCAAACCTACTGTGCTGGAAATTGTGAAAATATATGGCACACATAAAGGAAAAAAATGCATGGCACATACAACTATGTGTGAGGCATAATACCTGATAATGGTAATAAACAACTATGTTTCTGGTTTATGTAGTTACTACACTAAGCTATTGCTATTTTACAATGTACTCCTATTTTTTATTAAATTTTACCGTAAAACAGTACACAGTTATACCAATAACAACCTTGCACCCATTTCGACCTACTCCTTTAAATTTTTAATAAAAATGTCTCTCTTATCCACCAAGATTCTAACAATTTTCCATCTTCCATATATCCATAACAATTTGAATATACATCTGTGAACACTTATTTTACTATAGTAAAGTGATTTGATCACACATTTTTTTCCTCTTTTTTACCTGGCTTTTATTTCCTTGGGATAAAACCATCATTCCAATATGTATTTGTTGTCTAAAAGATATTGAACTAGCGAAAAAAATAATTAAATGTGAAAGAGTACTTACTCTATTTCATGAAAATTTCTAAATTTAGAATAAATTCACAAAGTATATAGCTTAATCTACCTCAAGTTGAAGAACTCAAGACTCAGAGAAGTTAAAATGCCACCTCCCATAACACAGTCAATTTGTGGTTATATAATCTTGCCAGAGTTATTTAAGAAAAAATATTTTAAGAAGATGAAAAAATAATTTGACATAGAAGTGTTCGTGCTTAAGAAAAGCAAGTAGTACATTGTATCAATCAGGGTCCATTCAGGAAAACTGAAACCTTACCAGTTATTTCAATAGAAAGAATTTAATATAGAGAACTGGTTACACAGTTGGTGAAAGGCTGAAAGAATCTAATGGAAATGCTCAATAAATCCAGAGAAAGTAATTTCACAAAGTAGCTATTATCTATATTGCTTGAGGGTCAAATGGGAAGAAGTCAAATTGCCAAATTTAGAATCTCAAGTAAGAAAACTCTATAGAAAGAACTATGGTCAGACTTCTGAGGTGGAGGGAACACCTGCCTGCTCCTGCTACCTCTGAGGGTGCATCCTACACTAGCACTGGAATGGAAAAAGCCTGAAGCTAACCACTTCTACTGACGCATTGCAGACAAAAGCACAGAAGAAGGGGAAGGAGGGCCCCTCTGCCTTCCTCCTGGCAATGTCTCTTATTGACTGAACTGAACAGAAGCCATTGAGCAAAGAAATCTGAGAAATGTAGTTTACAGTGCCTCAGCCTCAGTATCACAAAGCAGAGTCTGGAAGTATGATTTTGGAATTAAGATAATACAATAATGATTAGAATACTCAATTTGGATACAATCTGGGTTATATTATTATTATTTGAACAACTTATGTGCAAGAAAAGGACACAAAGGAAAAATAACTCATTTTTTTCAAGTGCCTACTAAGCAGCAAACAATGTTTAAATCTTTTATAAAGATTAATTCAACCAATATTTGTTACACATTTGTTCTTTCCAGGCACTGCAAACATCAGTACCAGTGCAGCAGTGAAAAATAGCATTTTAAAAGGTGAACTCTGACTTTTCTTGACGAATAAACTACAAGGAAATAAAAGTTGAAGCTGAGAAGAAAATTGTGAGGTTTTTGCAGTTCTTCAGTAATGAAATGCAGCTTAAACTAAGATGATGATAATGAAGCTAAAAAGAATAGATGGACTTAACATTTAGAAGGCAGGCTTTCTTGCTTAAATTTGTTGCTGGAATTGACATAGATGGCAGGAAGAGGTGGAGTGACAGTCAATAACTTGATTGGGGTTGGAAGAAGGGACAAAGAAGGCAGCCGTAAGTGTGAAAGTACCACTAGAGGCTGACCTTTTGCTCTAACTTCCACATGTCCTGGTTCCTCTAAGAAGTGCTCACCTGGGAGACAGTAAATATAAACAGGAAGGGCTTGGTCCAAGTACTCTGCCCTTCTGTGTTTTTTCTGCCAAGTGTGGAAAATGCAGTGGTCTAGATAATCCTGAGCATACGGATTCCCTCTGTGGCAGCCAGTGTGCACAACGTCCCTGAGGTCCTTACCACCTTGTATTCACACACTTGTACTATCCCTACCATACTGAATATGGGGCTGGCACCCATGTGACCAAAAGAATCCAGTGGACATGATAAGTTTATTCAACTAATGAGTAAACTTCCAGTATATTCCAGGTAATCTTACAAGTAATGAGACAACAATATTGAAATACTTGATAATGGCAATTATTCTTGGAGGGATCAACAGGGGTATTATGCACATGCACCACAGGTTTTGTTAAAATCTAATTTGAACCACATTAATACAGGAACCATAAATTTCCTAAACAGATAAATTTAAACAACTTAAATTCATTAAATTCATTTCTTTAGGTATATATTAAACTTAATAACTGAATGAAACATGCTGGACCCAGTTTAAATAGTTTATTCTACCTTGAAAAATTAACATATTTTGTGCCTTGTTAATATGAAATCATATTCCATAGAATATTATATAGAGAAGGGCTAGAAACCCAAATTATCAAATACTTGCAAAATATTCAATTACTAGAAAAGTGATGGAAGTGAAAATAAATCTCCCCTATTTTTAAGCAGTCAATAATGACCTGCATGAAGAGGTAAAAGTTTTTAAATCACAGGACATACTAAATTAGAACTCTTCTCAGAGTCAAGAAGAAAAGAGTAATAATGTAAAAGGAAAAAGAATAATTAGACATAAGGGGCAAAAAATAACAAGATGAGATGAACTTTAAAAGTACATAGTAAAATGTAAAAATATAATGAGAAAACTTCTTTGCTTGGAGATAATTAGGAAGTTGCAAGAAAGACAAAATGATAGGATATCATGATGGATGGTAAATCAAACAGGAATAATAAAATACTGTTAGCAAACTGCAAAGGTGTCATGGATTTGCCTGCAAAACAATAATCCATTAAACATTCTTAAATCATATCATGTGATCCTATATAGTACGTGTTGCCTTTCCATATGTGCAGATAACTATGCTGCATGTTTGCTTCAACGTTGTTAGGATCATGTAGCTTGTTAGGGAGAAAATCAAGAAAAAAAATTATAATCAAAATAGAATTTTAAAGGTATTTTAAGTTTAGAATACAAAAAAAGCAGATTCTTGAAATTCATGAGATTTCTGAGAATTTCTCAAGCATTAAGAAAGCATATCCTTTACCCCCCCCCCAAAAAATGCACTATAGTGAGGCTTCTTCAAAGTTAGGGGATATATAGAGAGAATACCACATTGTCTTCCTCATTCATGAAGAACACAGTCCCTAAATCCAGTGCTCACGATTCTATATATAAGTTGAGAAGTGATGAATTGTAATTTACAATGTTATGGACCTTTAGGGTCATACGCAAATAGTTCTAGCTGGTTTATATCCAAATTTATACTAAAAATTTCTGGTATTGTTATTAAAATAAAAATGTTTATGCTCTGGGACGCAATTTGAATAAGTACCCAAGATTATTTGGACACAAGTCACCCTCAGCCTATCCAAAGGGTTAATTTTAAGCGTGTAATTCTAATGGGAGACACTGTCTAGATCCAATAACAACAAATAGATAGATGCAGCACCTTCCAGAGATAAGAGATTGGCAAATAAATTACATATAAGCTGGAAAAAAATTAGCATGCTGTATAATGCAGGCATTCCTGAAGTTTGGTGTAACTATTAGGCAAGGAAAGTGACTCTTAAGAATGATGAACTCTCAAGTGGTTTTCTGGTTCAAAATTTTCATAATAGTAGAGATTATCTTTGTAAGACAGGTCAACCATTTTTTTGTTTTTTAGCTGTAAATCTAAAATGCTTTTTAATGTTCCATAGGAAATCATGCTTCTTTAGAAATTCATGGTTCTATGAATTGACCTGTAAGGTTTTATCAATTATAATACCAAACATCTTGATGCCTTCTTAATATGATGTTATAGTGCATAAACACATCAACAAACAGTTTTCATTGGATTTACTGTTTCTGTTATGAAACATGTACCTCGTAGGTACCTGGATGAACGTCTCTGTTTTGTGGCTCCTCTCATGGAACGGCTTCTGTCATTATAGGCTATGAATTAGCTTTGTTTTCTGCATTACCTGCCAGTATCTCAGCCTCAGATATAATCTGATCTTTGGAGGGGACTCACTGATAGTGAATAGGCTATTAACTACACTGACGAAGCGGGTAGCAATGTATAATCTCAATAATTCCTTAGCATAGGCAATTAAATTACAGTCCCAATTGAACAAGAGAAACCAGCAAAAGTAGGGAAAAAATGCCATTAAGTTAAAGAAAAACAAGGCCCATTCCTCTTGATGTAAGATTGAGAATACTTACAGGGCAAGTAATTCAAGTGAAGAAAAGTGGTGTATTCATCTAATATAACTTCATTTTGCTTATAGTTCTGTTTCAAGGAATGCTTTGATGTGAACAATATCTTAACTAGTGCTATCTTGTCTTTCTGCATTTAGAAATTGTCCTATATGGGAATTCCTATTATGATTTGTCCAAAGATGACAAAGTATCTGAAGCATTTTGACCTGTCATTTCACTTCACTTTAAGGCAAAGTCCTCATTGCTCCTCCCCCAGGGCAGGTGGCCTGGTTGCCAATCAAGTAGTCTGAATCAGAAGCAGGATCTCGGGGCATTTATGACAACCTAAGCTATGTACTTCAGGTGATCAGGAAGAGAAGAAGAAGGAAGGGCAGGTCTGTTTCTTCCAGAAACAGCAAGACACTTTAACAAAGAACTTTCAAGTTCAAAGTTTGAAGACAAGATCTGATCTGTAGGAGAGTAAAGACATAAGATGAGTGTATAGCCAGACAATAACAAGTCAAGTTCATTCCAGATGTTTGCTGATAGTAGGCTTGGGTTATCTTTCATTAACAGAATGACTTTATCATTTCACTTTATCGCTTCTTATGATTTGGGGGGGGTCAGAATAAACAAGCAAAATAAATTTTCTGAGTCCAATTTAAAGACAATTTGCTGGATAGAGTACATGAGAAATTTACAAAGCAATAAGTCTACTTGCCTCTGTTCTCCAAGGATTAAGAAGGGACCTGGCCAAAAGATTGCTATTCAGTCTTTTCTATACTTTAGAAAGGTGACATTATTTTGCCCACTGCTTCACTGCTGCATCTTTCAGAATTTTTTTAAAAAAGTATATATCTGTGGTTATCCTGGCATACCATCTTCAGTGACTGGTTTTTTAATTTTGGACTATCAGATTGTCTTAGCTGCCTACATTTGTGGTCAAGATATTAATGGGAATTAAATGAGAAATCTGTTCTGAGATTCCTAAAGGGTCTTTGAGGAGCTTAATAAAAGGAATTGGATAAGAAAGGCAGAATCCAATAATCACCCTTACTTGTGGCAAGGCTTGTTTTAAAAAACCATACTTTTATATCCATTATGCTTTCTGAGTCTCACTTAAAAGTATTATGTGAAGTGTAAGATAAATAATGAAGCGTAACAATGTTATAATATTATCCTATACATGGGGGAAAGATCCATTTGTAGAAATAGCTGTGATATTTTTTATCAACCTTGAAAAATTAAAGAAGGCTTTTTATCTGAATTTTCGGAATTCCTTAGATCAATAATAAGTGTCTCAAAATAAGAATCCAGAAGTCCCATAAAGGAGTAATTTGGGACAGGCAATATTTCATATAACCTTCCTGTCAACCTTAAGTTTTCATATCAAAAACCAGAAGTAGAATGGTTCTTTGTAAGCATTTCAGGAGACTATGAAGTATCACAGAAGAAGCAAGGGGCTTGGTTTTTGTTTTGTTTTGGTTGTTTTGTTTTTGTGTTTTTAGGTCTGGACTATTTCTCAGTTATTTGAGATTGAATAAGTCAAGCTGAGCTTCAAGTTATTTTGGGCCAAAAATTATAAGAACTACTTAAAAACTTTTAGATGAATCTTGTAAAAATATGAGAAAAATGAGGTACTGTATGCAACAGTGTTACAAAACTGAAAAGTGCCACACAAATGTGAGTTGTTACCGTGTGCCTGGGTGACAGCATTATTTCTGTGCTCTGCAGGCCTATGGTCATTGTTGCTTCCTGCAGTAATATATCAGTCTTATTCTTACAACATCTAGATTCTTCTAGACACCACCTTCTTGTCCTTTAACCATTTTATCTTTAGCCTGTCCACAAACCAAATGCCATCCTCATTAGGACTTCTGTCCAAACTAATAAGGCTCAATAGACAAAGAGACATTAGCAGATGATTATCTGGGCAGTTTATTTTCTCTTGGAAAGTCATGTTGCTTCTGGAAGTTCCTGAGATAGTGTATCTTGTGGGAGCTGGACTCCATGCTACTCAGGAGACCTGTTTTATATGATCCCGGTCCACCCGTCTCTCACCCTCATCCAATTATGTTTACTTGGTTCCATAGTCACAGATTTTTCTGCTAACTCTAGCCAACCATCTCAAAATGACTGCTCAGTGTCAAAAGACATTCTGGAAGAGAGATGCTGAAAATATTCAATTCCCATGAGGAAAAGAACAACTGTAGAGAATAAATTTTAAATGTCAGTAGTCACTCCAGTTTCTTGAGCACTTGACTCAGGATAATAATTTAAGTATTAAATTAGGTGTTTTGTTTCTTCTCCTTTTAATCCCACTCATCTTAACCTTCACTGAACCTTGAAGACTCAACTTGTTTCTTCCCTTTAAAGGAATTTGGGGAAGAGTGATTTGTTTTCAGAATTTCACACCTACACAGGAAATAATATAGCATGCTCCTGAAAAAACCATGGAGAAAAAGGTATTTGTACCAATGGACTAAATATCTAGTAGAAGCAGGGTTCTCCCCATATATATATTAGCAAAAGATTTTCTTTAACGTGAATAAGAAACAAAAGAAGAAAAAATATTCTATGACTACCAAGAGCAGAGAAAACCTATCTTCTGCTTTTCAGTGAAAAAGTTTAGAGAAAAGGGCACCCAGAAACTGAATCGAAGGTTCCATACTTAAGTTTGGCATGGAAGAATGAATGAGAAAGTCTTGGGACCATGCATACAGTTGCAGCAGAGTCTCAGATGCTATCAGAGTGAACTCTGGACCTCAGGCCTAACTTCTCCCTCTCCTTCCAAGACCCAGCAAATAGTGGGTATTGCTCTTCAGAGAGTGGGCATAAAACTTCAGTTTAATTTAAATTGAGTTTTGATCTTTGTATCTGCACTAGCCAATCCCAATAGAAGAGATTTCAGTCAGAAATCATCAGTTTTTTAAAAAAATAAAGAAAGCTTGTTTTCTTCTACCTCTGGATTTACAGATCCCGATTCATACCCACTATGTATTTAATGCCTCAGTTAATTCCTATGTCAACACTACAAAATAGAAATTCCTCTTCTTCTTCTTATGGATGAAAAACCCTGGATAGATGAGTTTACAGAGGTTCTTCAGTTAGCACAGCTTATGATGGCCCTAAATCTTTCTGAATACAAAGCAGTTTTATCTGTTGGCTTATAGCACCTGTATCATGAGGTAGAATAGACTGGAAAAACCCAGTGTTGGCCAATTATACTACTGACTTTCCAAAGTTAATAGGAATCTTGGATGTACCTTTGTCCCTTCATATTAGTACAGGGATAAAGCAAAAGAGCTTTTCCGTGTTCAATCACAAAAGTAAACCCTAATAAAATATATATATTTCGTCAAATTCATGATTGCCTTTTATAACTACAGCTGCAACTCTGAAACACCAACTAGATTCTTCATAGGCATTTTTTAGCCTAATTTCTTCACATGGTTCTTCTTGGTGGTGGTTCAGAAAGAACAAAGCCCATGAGGAATAAAGATCCATCTGTAGTCATGGAGTAATTTTATGAAGATTAGAGACTCGGCTGGTTTTAAGAAAACTTTGGCAAGCCCCAGGAGTAGAGGAGGCAGCTGGGAATAGTTCAGCGCCACTCACTCAGGCCCCACATGCTTCAGAAGGGGCTGGCATCAAATGGTCACCCTAAGAGCTGCCAGCAGAAATTGGCACTAGTGCACCAAGACCAAGAGGAAAATAAGTTGCAAGACAGTGGTGCCAGCTGGAAAAATGCTGCCTGTGAAAGAGATGAGCTCTCATGGACAATGCTGAATAATAATCTCTGAAATGTGCAAAGTGGGTTGAAGTGTGGACACAGGGGACTAGAAACAGCTGTGGGACAATGGTGCAAACAACCAAAATGGAAGACAGGAAGGAATGAAGGAAGAAGAAAGTAAATGAATGGGAAATGTGACCCTTGATTGACTCAAGAAAGCCAGGCAATTCACCAATTTCTGGACAGGGAGCTAGGTCTAGTTCATGACGTATCTGTTACATTAAACCATCAGATGAGGAAGAAAGAGACAAGAGAGAAACAAAATTATTATCTGAGGAAGTACAATAACACATATTGAAAATCAGGCCAATTTGATTTTTTAATCCCAGATCTGTCACTCCAAAATATATGACCTTGTGAAAGCTTCTGAACATCAGTTTTCTCATTTGTAATATGGAGCTGATAAGTCAGAAATGATAGTGATAGTATACTATTAAAAACTGTGCTCTTATAAGCACTTAATAATGCTATGCACTTTGCCAAGCATGGTAAATAATTTCTCTCACATATTTGGTATAATACCTTGATGAGGTACTATAATCAAAGCTCTTAGTACAATACCAGATTCATACTAGGTACTCAACAAGTGGTATCTACTATTAATAATGCCCATTGATCTTTGTTCTTTTTAGCTAGTTAATTCCTAATCTCAAAAATGCCTTAAATTACTATCTATTAGTACTCTTATGCCAGATAAGGTTGGAGACCACATAGTGGGAAAGAAGGATTTTCAATTCTACTCCTTACATAAATTTCAGGTAAAGTCTCAGTTTCAAACAGATGTAAAACGTGGACTGGCAGCAAACACCTCGAGATGAGACAGAATTCATAACTGTCATGCATGCCATGATGGAATTTCTCCTTTAGGCATTCAGTCCTCTCTGATCCAGACAGAATTTTCCCTCTACTATCCACTGGCTCCATGAAAACATGTTCTTTACTCTTCTACTGCTAGGTACATTTTTACTGAAAGGTGTGTGCACACATGCTGTGAGAAGGTTGTTGACTGAATATGTGTAATTGCTAAGCTTGCCAGCACATTCAAGAAACAGTTCTCTCTCCTTTTCACCAGGGAATGTCACCTCCTTGGAAAGCCTTCCCAATCCACTAATCAAAATAATGTTTCCCTGTTAATTTCCCCATATACTGTTCTAAAATTACCACTCAAAATTTGTAATCTATTTTATTTGCTTGTCTATTCACTTGCTTTGTCTTTAGGTCTCACTGCAAGAGTAAATTCTGTGAGGGCAGGAATGACATCTGTATTCCTCAGCATTCAGAAATATTTACTAAGCACCTACTAGGCACCAGCCATTGTTCTAGGCAATGGGATACAGCAGTAAGCTCACACATTGCCAGTGGGAACAGACAAAAAATGCATAGCAAAAATGGCAGGCGGTGATATTTAGAAGCATATATGAGGGGATAAGGAGTACCTGGGGCTGCAGCAGTGAGAAGCTGTTGGAATGGTGATCAGGTTTCCTGATAATTGGATCCACAACAGTTACTAGGAAAAGAGAGTTCTAGGCACAGGACACAGAATGCATGGGGCCCACTGAGAGCCTGTGGTCTGCTTGGTGTGTTCATAGAACAACAATCCATCACTGTAGCCAGAGTAGGATAACCAAAGAGAAGAGAAGGAAGAGATGAGATTGGAAGGACTGTGGAGCACCACAAAGCTACTGCAGGGCCTTAATTTCTCTATTAGATAGAGAATAGGTCAAGGGAAGACCGTTAAGAGACTACTGCTTACAAAGAAGTAAGTTTGGGAGGTAAAACTTGGGAGTTAAGATGGGTGGAATTTCAGCTGTGGAAATGCCAAGTAAGCAGTTGACTATGCGAGTGTAAAGTTCACAAAAGAGTTCGGAGGCTAGAGATACATAACTGGAAGTTGTCAGAATGTAGATGGCTTTTAAAATCAATGGACCAGATGGGATCACTTAAGGAAGGAAAACAAAGTAAGAACTGAGGACTGACTCCAGCCCTTAGTGATTGTGGAGATGAAGAGGAAAGCAGAGGAGATGGAGAGGGGTTATTTTCCAATGTAGGAGGAAAACCAGGAGAACCTGGTGTCCAGGACACCAAGGGATCGGTGACATAAGAGGAGAACAGAGTTCAGAGTCCGGATTTTGTACAGAGGAAGTGCTTGATAACCTTGATAGGATGAGGTGGTGTGTGGAATACTAGGGATAAATGCTTGAATGGAACCGTTTCAAGAGAGTTCAGGAGAAAATGAAGCAAAGGAAATGGAATACAGACAACTTTTTCAAGGGATTTTGCCATTAAGGAAATTAGAGAAATGGAGCTGCAGTGGAGAGGGATGTGAAGTCAAGGGGATATATTTTGTAAATGGGATTTTACTTTTTCAAAAGGGATAATAAGCATGTTTTCAAAAGGGAAGAGAAATTGATGCTACTGGAGGGAATGAGGCAATCATAAAAGAGAAGTCTTTGAATAGAAGAGAGGGTGGGACACACTATCTAAGAGAAAGAGTTAGTCATTAGGAGAGCTGAAATAGTTCTTTCCCTGTAATAGGGTAAAAGGAAGAGCAACAGGTACAGATGCATGCAGACGGGGACATGCTGCAAGGGAGCATGACTCAAGTTTCCTTGTATTCCTTAACTGAATCCTCAGCACTTATCACACTGCCTGGCACATGGTAGGCATTTTCAAAAGTATTGAATGAACGGATGTACATTATTAGATCTGCTCCCAGAGAACTTCCTAAGGATAAATCTCTGTTGGGCTCTCTTTGCATTTTAGCTTAAACCTACACCGTAAAACGGAAGTGAGAGAAAAAGAGACACTTTTCAAATAAGCTTCATAGATTTCCTCCCTCATCTGCGCTCCTTGCCTTTCCCTCTAAAACAAAGATGTGGATAGAAAGGTATGAGACACTGCACTTTATATTATAGAAACAATTGGATATCTGTGGCTCCTCTTACCCTCTCATAATATCTGTTGGATAGAACTCTTTGCTTTCTCATTTTGGCTCCATTCCCGGAATTGTATGTAAAGTGTTTTCTTGAAATATTGAAAAGGAACTTCAATTTTGAGTTCATCATCTCTTGGCCTGAAAAGTGGCTTATTCTTTTCCTGTTGAGATTGCATTGTGTGTTGGCTTTTCTCTTCCCTTACTATTAAAGTTAAAACTTGGAAACTGCAAGTTGCATACAAGCCAAGTACATTGTGGTGGAGAATAAAGAGATGCACACACCAATAAGGGAAAGAAAATAAAGATGACTGGAAGGGGTTTTAATATAAATTAATGGGAGGAGTGGGACCCAATGTTCACCAAGAGTCTATCACGTGCTAGACTCTCTGCATCTATTCTGTATATTTAGTCATTGTAAAAAAATCCCAGAAAGTAGATATTATTAACCACATGATATATAGAGTGGAACAGAAAATTTGAGGTTTAAAAAAGGGAGTATTTTCCAATTTTAAGTACATTTTTGTTTATCAGATATATTGTTAAAGACCTTATATGCATTATCAGCTTTAATTTTAGAATAACTCTGTACTGTGTATATATTTTACTCCATCTTAGAAGACAATAAAACTGAAACATAAAAAATTAATAATTTGCTGAAATTAATATAACTGCCAGAAGTTCAAGGCAGATAATGACTGTTATTGAAAACACACTTCATGTCACACCCTATTGACCAAGGGAATAGAACAGCCAGGAAATTGGTCAATACATGAAGATAAAGCAATACATAATTATTGAATAAATTTCAACAGCTAGCCTCAGTGGTTCAACTGTTTAGTTGATTACACTTATTTGGCTAAGTCACAATCAGGTATATGTAGCTTCAGTACTTTAACAATGAAGCGAGAATTTCCATTTATTTCCAAATCCTTCTCAGTGCATTTCAGTTTGAATACAGGCAAAAATGTACTGGCAAAGGGTAGATTCTTAAATTACTGCAAGATGAGAAAGATTTTCCTTTATATCTCTTAACAAGCTGCCTCAAAGAGATTATAATAGAATGTAAATAAGAAACCCTCATCTATTCTATGCAAATGTATACATGTTTGCATAGACATGCAATTTTTCCAAAGTCACAACTTGGGAGACACAATAATTAAATTCAGAATGAAATGTATACAGGTTACTTAGAATAAGCTTCCTTATCTCACTCAGTAAGGACGAATACTACTACCCACCTCACAGAGTCACTGGGAAAAGCTTTGAAATAATCCATTTAGCACAGAGGCCAACAAGTGCCATTTGGAAACACAAGGTAAAGCATTGATGGTGACTGTATAATTTGTGAAGATGTGCCTCAAGTACACAGCTGATTTTTAGAAAGTTCTGATCATTAAGACAAATGTAGATAAATCATAGCATAGGCTACATGCTTAAATTATTTGTATTTCAGTGCCTGATACTGCTATATTTCCTATCTGTGACCCAAGGAATGATTTGTGTCCTATAAGTCCAATTAAGTGGAAAGACAATGAAGACATATAGATATGCTAAAGATCTTAGTAAATATGAATACAGTTAGTATATTCTTCCAATATATGAACATATATGTATCTATATAGATATGTAGATATAGATATATAATTCAGACCAAAAATTTCTTAAGATTACTTGACAAGATAGAGAATTTGAAAGAAAAAAATTTTAATTCTGATTTTAGTTTTTGTAACTAAAGTCCAAAGCAGTCCTAATCAACTCCCAAAAGACCCCTGCAATTACTAAAGATATTCATTTAGGTGAGGAACTATTGTCAATTCTTAGAAAGAAACGGTATTTTCTCATCCTAAATATCATGTCAGAACTATACATAGCTGAGGATGTAAACCTGGAAAAACGTTTTTATTCTCTCAGAGCTTTATCTGCACAAATACAAATACAGTCCATATTTTCATGTTTTCATTGAAGTCACCTCCTTTCAGAAATTTTTCCTGATGCCTTACCCATATGTGAATTGTGCCTGGTTCTCCCTTTGAAAATTCACATAGCTTCTCACTCCCTCCCTCTCCTTTCTTCTATTCTCTCTTCTTCCCTCCTTCCTTTTCTCCCTCTTCTATCTGCATTGCTCACTGCACGTTTCCAAGGGGCAGGAAGTACCATGCTATGCATCTTATTTCCACACAGATCTTAACACAGCTCCTGACATGCATCACTTCTTCCTCACATTTGTATTAGGAATTCAATGTGTTCTCCACACGAGAACAATAACTGATCATATTTTATTGAGTGTTTTCCTTCTGCCACAAGTCTCTGATAAGCACTGTGGGCATATTCGCTCATTTAGTGCTCAAAATCACCCTAACTAGGTCCCAACATTCAACTGTTTTGTAAGTTGGGAAGTTGAAGCTTAGAGAATGCAAGGCATTGGCCTGAGCTCCCACACTGGAGATGTCCTACATGACCTGTTATTCCAGAGTCCATGCTCTTAACCACCATGTAAACATCCTCACTGCAGACCCTCAATAAATACTACACGAACAAACAAATAAAAGTCAAGGACTATATTTCTGTTTCTCTATTCTCTAACTCCAAGATGAGATGTAAGCAACTGATCACATTTTTCCAATACTCAAAAATTTCTTCATATAAAAAGAATACACCAAGACTAATGCTTAAATATATTTGTCCTTTGAAAAACACAGTAAGATATATATATATATATATATATATATATATATAGTACTACAGAGAACAGTCCTTCTAAGTGACTGCTAAACTGTTAGTTACTTGGACTTAATTGATTATGAAAGCCTTGACCTTGCATTTAAGATTTCAAAGTGAAGGAAGAATTTTTTTATTTATATTAAGTAGTCAGATGAGTTATTCTAGTCATTAACCTTCATTTTCTTTTCTACCCCAAGAGAGGTGAAAGAAATGGTTTTAAACATTTTCTAGTGATTACTAGTCATTACATTTGATTCCCATTAATCAGGTGCCATTGCTTATCAATAATATAGAATAAAAATTTGATCCAGATTTTTTTTAAAAAATGGGTAAATATGAACTTCACATAGGTCAGTTGCAAAGAAAAAGTGTCTGGTTAGTTTAGATACTATATTCATCCAAGCAGCTTTCCATATTCAGTGTACTCTTAACTATTTTGTCATCTTGTGCTTTTAAGTGGGGGTTCAATGAGGTTAACACTATATAGTTCATTAAAGATAGCCTAAGTGCAGCAAAAAGCAAACGTGCATATATTAACACTGACTAAACCTTTATTATCTCAATAAGCAGTAATTTGGGGATTTATGAAAAGCCTATGCTTTATATGCAAAGGAAATTGAAAGTGGGGGGGTTACTCTGACTAATATAAAATATATGTGCTAATCTTCTTAAAGGGATGTGAAAGGGTTAAAAATATGCAAAAAAAATACCCAATCAACATTTGAGCCCTAGCATTCTTTAAAGAATATCAGAACTATACATAGTCTAATATTTTGACAACCATAGTTGTTTGGTGGCTCTGGAAAAAAACTACCTAGTGACTTACACAACTATTGCTAATCCTAATTAAAAAATCATTTGTCTTCCAATCATGAATTTAATTCTTTGGAAAAAATTAATGACATTTACCACTTCTAATCAGAGTTTATGATAAAATAACTGGGTATGTTAATATCACTCTGATTCAAAGCAGAGCTTGACTTTTTATTAGCATATTTAACTTTATCTCAGGTAAATGTGTCAGAGTTTTAAAAGAATTTTTAAAATACTGAAGAGTTCTATAGTACTAAAATCTACTGCAACTACTGTCTTAAAGTGCTGAGGTTTGAAAAATGATGAAGTAATTCCAAAAGTCACACAAATAATGGAATTCTCTTGTAGGATAAGGTTGAGATAGCAAATGGTTTTATGCCAAGTAGCAGTGTTGATATGGGCTGTACTGATTTGTGTTTCATCTCAAGATGAAAAGGGGAAAGAAATCACACTTGAGAAAGCTATGAAGCTTTCTGAGATAGAATGTTGTTAGAGCGCTCTGTAATTGATGAAAATGTCTCTTGGATGAGTCTGTTTATATGTGATTGGTGCACTACGATTAGACAAGCAGGAAAAATAAGCTCTCATTTCATGAAAGATGGGTGGAGATTTTCCAATCATTTTTCTGAGGGTAAACACAGGTCTATCTACTATCAGAATTTTTAGTTGATTTTTTTTTTCTGAAGTATCCCTTGTGGTAATGTATATATGTGGGAACTGCTCAAGGTTGTTGGTGGTGAGTTTTTTTCCCCTCTGTCTTGTGATTTACACCAGAAACCAGAGAGTTTCCTAAGTTGCCTAGCTGACTCCAGAGTCTAAAACTCTAATTATTAATTTGCAGATAAAACAGTTTCACTCATTCAACAGTGAACATGCCAGGTATTGTGATAGGTGTTGGAGATTCAATAAGGAACATGAGCATCATGGAATTTCTATTTTAAAAAATGCAATTACTTTGAATGGTGATGAGTCTTACACAAGAGGGAAAATGATATGTGAAAAATACTTCTGTCTCTCCTCCTAAGCACATGATAGATTATACATCCTGCCCTATTATGGTTATTTTGTGACTATGTGACTTATTTTGACCAATAATACAGAGTGGAGGTGTTGTGGATCACTTCTGTATATAACTTGTAAAAGCCAGGATGCAATTTACCACACTTTCTTTTTCTTCCCACAGTAACTGATACCTTTCAGATTTGGCTCATCTGGAAACCTGGGTCCTAAAACACAGTCAGTGGAAGATAGGGGCCTCAGCAGACCCATGACAAATATGTAGCATCAGCAAGAAATGTGCTTTTAACGAGTTAAAGCTCTAAGATTTAGGGTTTGTTTGTTATTGTAGAATAATCTAAACTTTGCTGACTTTTACGGGTATGGTACTGTATGGGACATATAGAAAGTGCACCTACTTTCAACTTTGATGGGGTGATAGATGTGCTCTCTTGTGTGTTACATATACATTGACAAGCTATTTCCATAATTATCACCTATGAATTATTACCTATGAGGACATAGTACTTTGTACAAAATATTTGCCCAGTAAATGCTGGCTTAAGTTACATGGGTCAAAAATAAAGCTATATTTTCATAATTTCAAGTCAGTGGTCTTTTTTGGTGCCTGTTATCCAAAACAGTGATTCTTGCCAAATGTTGGTACTGCTACACTATATAATTGGGAAAATGTACATGTATTTCCTTTCTTTTTTTTTTTTTTTGATGGGTGTCAGTTCCTTCTACAGCTAAATTTGAATGATAATTTCATGAAATTATGATCTTAGTTCAAAATGAATGATCAACAACATGCTATTTTTTCCCTTAGAACCACTGTTCTCTGTCTTGTTCATATTCCAATGATGATAAGCTCTAAACTAGACATGGAAACTCAGATATCAATTTGTTTCCACAACACTGATATTCTGAAAAACTGAAAATATATTCACTAAAATTAATGTACATCAAAAGTCTTTCCCTTAAAATAAATTGGAATTGATAACAATATTGGTAAAAATGAAATATTTATTGCATATTTACCTCAAGAATACTTGTAAAGTTTTCATTGAGATTCACGTGTGTCTTGCTTAGAAATCTCTAAATCTGTTTTTTATTAATATCGTCAGCTCCTGAGTGGTCAAAAAAATGCACCTGCAAATGTAGGTCAATTTAACTGTATGTACTACTTCACACAGTTGGAAATAAATAGGATTTCTGCATAACTGATTTAACTAGGATTGGATATTTAATGATTAAATGATATATACTTACATTTTTTTCAAGTATCCTATGTGCCTCAGGCATTCTTCATTAAGTTCTGCTTCAATTTCTTGTATTCTTACTAAAGTTAAACTCAATAGCTTATCTCCCATGATATAATTTATAAATCTTCCATTACCCTTGCTGATAAGAATGTGTTCAATTGTGCACTGCTGCATCCTCAAATATTCAACTCAATCAGTAAAAGCATACATATATTTTTAATGATTATAGTGCCATGATTTACAGTTGTCAGATCAGAAAAGAAATCCAAAGAGCCTTGATAAAGTCTATGCCAAGAAAACATGGGTAACAAGTATCTGACTAAACAAAAAAAAATTTGAACTTGTGTTTTACCTTTGATGGCCTCAAACATACTTCTACAGATTTAAAAAGAAATTAAAAATGTACAGAAACTTTGTAAATTCTTTACATCCACCTTCTTACTGAGTTATCAAAAACAAAAACAAAAAATGGCTGAAGGTGTCTCTAAATAAGATGGATCAGGATGCTCTTAGTAATATTTGTTCAACTAATCTAATAAAAGCACATTTTGAAATATGCCCACCAACTTGTACATTAAATATCTAAAGACAGGCTGAATTTAGACTTTCTCCACCTAAATCTGCAAACAGGTTATTTACATACAATTTGGATGAGCACAAAATTAGCAGCCATACTGCTCTGATTCATCTGATTTCAATGGAACCCTTGGGGATGGACTCAATGCAGCTGATTGGTTTCTTGCTATATTAAATTGTTTCTAATCTGATTGGCTAAATTTCGATATGATAGACTATAGACTATTTGCCACAACATGTTTCTACTTCGGGTTCTCTGGGGGTTTGGGCTAGTTAGCTATTTGCTTAAAGTTTCGATTTTTACTTTCACAAGTTGAGGATATGACCATTATCAGCAAATGTCATTAGGATATAGAAATGGAACTGGACACTATAGCTATATTTCATCATTAAAATGAAATTCATACCTGGTAATGTTTATTAACTCAGAAGTCCTCTTTAAACTTTTCCAATTTCACTCTTGGAGTGGGTAAATGTGCATGGCACAAGTGTGCATGGTATGCATATACATGTACACAGGTTTCAGCCTAGTTTATGTTTGGCACTATAGTGTCATTTACAGGAGAGATTATATGGACATCAGTGTTTCATTTCATGGCTCATCATGTGTCCCAATACTAAAGATACAGATTACAGTGTGAGAACTGGAGTAGTTATAGCCTTCTATATCCTAGATTCTCAAATCTCCTAATTTTGAAGGGCACCATTAGTTTATTGTCTCAGAGCTGATTTCATCATTTTGGCAGATGTTTTATGAATGTTGTAAATGGGTACAAAATGGAGAATAGTTAAATACTGAGAGTAGTAAATATCATTGTCATGAGCCTAAGATTTCTCTATATGAATTAGAAGAAAGTGCTCTCCAAAGAGAATAGTTAGGAGGTAAAAGAGAATAAATCACTATTGTAATAATCATAAAAAAAGCAATTGCATGGCAGTGTTAGATATTCTCTGTGTAGCCAGGTGCTAATAATTTACAATATTAAGAAAGACTTAAAGTCATATTGGTCTACGCATTTGGATGGTATTTCCTTCAGCATTAGGAAGGCTTGGTGTTGTCCTTTTAAACCCTAGTTATTAATTTGATTCTATTATTAGGAAATTGCAGTTCTTAATTTAAGGGTAATTCACAGTGGCATCTATAACATTAGATACAAATGCAACATTAAGTATGAATGAAGTAGAAGACATTCATGCATTTTTTTTAAAGCACTATTGTGGCTAATAGAGGATCAGTCCTATGCACACATTAGATAGACACATCCATCCTTTTTCCTGCTTCTCCTCAACTTACAAATCCCAGATCATGTGGAGAAATGCAAATCCAGAGGTCTGAATGGTTTCACATACAATGCAAAGGTCTAAAGCATCATTTTTCCCCCCAAAAGTTCAAAGAATTCAGTTCTGATAGAAGTCTAAATATTCCAAATTTTTGATTTTTATAATCACCTAAGAGGCTTTTAGTTCAATAATTCACCAGATGCTTTCAAGACAATCCTTTGAAAGATTTGAGTCAATTCTATTTTGACTTTAACAAAAATGTCCATATCAGGAGAAAATTGAGTAGGATAGATTCCCTGACCTATATAATCCCTATAATCAATACCTTTAAACCAAAGCAATTATGGGCACTAACTGTCATAGATGTTTCTAAGGAAAGCTCTCATGGCTTACTTCTCACTAAGGTCAGGAATGAGCAAATGCCTGCCATTCCTACCTTTGTCTTGACCTGTTTCTGACACTAGTAAAAGCAAGGGTAACAAGTGGTCCTATTTAACTCAGCAATTCTCAACAATGGTTGCATAAAATCATCTGGAATGTTTTTAAAAACATTAATATTTTAACCCCACCTCAGGCCACCCAAACCAGAACTTCAGTGGTACACAAACTTTTAAGCTCCCCAAGTAATTCTAAAGCTCAGCTAAGGTTAAAAATCTGGACCTATTTATTTGCTGTGATGTGAGAAGAAAGATACTCCAGATCAAAAGTATCATTTGCACTAGCTTGCTGCAGTACCTGATATTTCACAGTTAAAACAACTCATTACATGTCTCCTGCAGGCTGCATTATTTAATACAGTAGTCACTAGAAATGTGGCCTCTGCAAATTGAGATGTACTATATGAATAAGCTATCCACCTAATTTCAAAAAATTAGGAAAAATATACTAGAATTCACAAGTAACATAATAATAATTTTAGTGTTGATTTCATGTTGAAATGACAATATATTGGATATTATTTTAGCCATCTTTTTCACAGCTGTGACCAAAAGACCTGACAAAAACAATTAGAGGAGAAAAAGTTCATTTGGGAACTCAAGGTTTCAGGAGTCTCAGTCAATAGATGCCAACTCCATTTCTTGGGCCCAAGGTGAAGGCAGAACAGCCTGGCTCAAGCCTGTGGCAGAGAAAAGCATCTCAGGACATGCACCAGGAAGGAGAGAGAGAGAGAGAAAGAGGAGAGCTCTGCTCACTAAAAACAAAATATACACCACAAGGCAAACCCCGTAGGAATCCACCTTCTTCAGTCACACTTTACCCGCCTACAGGTACCCCCCAGTTAATCCCTATCAGAGTATTAATGGACTGATGAGGTTAAAACTCTCATAACCCAATTATCTCACCTGTAAACTTTCTTGCATTGTCTCACACATGAGCTTTTGGGGGACACTTAATATCTAAACCATAACAGATATGCATTAAGTAAAACATCAATAATATTGATTCCATTTTTTTCCTTTCTTATTACAGCTAATAGAAATTTACATCTGAAACTGACTTTATTATTTTTTTATGAAATTGTTATGCTAGGAAACTGATTTTGATGTGGTAAATACAGTAGGTTGGGAAATTTATAGTGATTTGATACATATCAGCCTTTATCAGTTCCATGACTATAATGACAGAGAAAGAGTCTTTGAGAAAGGGGAAAATATAGCCGGGCACGGTGGCGCAAGCCTGTAATCCCAGAACTTTGGGAGGCTGATACAGGAGAATCGTGAGTTCAAAGCCAGCTTCAGCAATGGCGACGTGCTAAGCAACTCAGTGAGACCCTATCTCTAAATAGAACAAAAAATAGGGCTGGGGATGTGGCTCAGTGGTCGAGTACCCTTGAGTTCAATTCCTGGTACCAAAAAAAAGTGGAAAATATAAAAGGTGGATATTGCTGTTGAAGAGAAGATTTCAACAGTCTGGATCATGAAACATTTCTTCAATTTGGAATGAGACTGCAATGCTGGGCCACTGGAGCTAGTGACATGAGTTAGATAAGTTCCGTTCACCTCACAGCTGAGACTCTTTGTTCTTGTCTTCCTCCCCGATAAACAATGGAAAAATCATATTCCCCTTTTCAGAGTACCATACTGGCAATACTACGCACCTCTTAAGTTTTTAGTTTTGGGTTATGGTTTAGCTCTTACAATACTGCCCATGTAGTGTTAAGAAAATCACTTCTCAGGCTCTGCATTTTTTCGTCCATAAGACAGAGATAAAAATACTACTCCAAAGATGAATGAGATGTTATCTTATGTAAAAATAAAACTGAAATCCAGTGCCTGTCATATAGCAGAATTCAAGCCATGACTTATCTTATTTTTCCTGTGAAAAATAACTATTCTTTTCTTATAACTCAAAATCCTTACTGTGATACCATAGCTACAAACTCATTCTTTCATTTTCTATGAAACATCAACCACATTTAATTTAATTATCAGCAAATATATCTGCTTGGCCATAGTGAACTTGTTGAGGTCAGAGCCTTTCTAATTCTATGTAATCCCAGTGTCTAGCACAGGCCTAAATATAGCAGATGTTCAAGATTTGCTGGATGGCTGGAAGGATGGAAGAATGGCTGGATGTCTTTAAGCTTTGCCTCCCTCAACTCAACACTGGCTCTACTTTGAACCTCATTCAACTATAAGTCTTTCCCCCTACAACTCTATGCACTTTCCTCTTATACACTATTGCTCATGCACCTGCTCATTACCCCTGAAGTATTCCTCTTCCTACTCTAGATCTTTTAACCCTCCGTCCCCAACCCTGCCAACTTGAGCCTCAGGAAATTTTATGCCTTTAAGTTATGGTTCAAAGCTGCTCGTCTGTCTCTAAACACATCAGTATAAATGGCTGACATAAATTTTATCCTCACACAGCATGTTGTTCATGGTCCCAACTGGCAATTACACTGTTCTTCTTGATCCATCAAGAAGTTCTTTGTTCCTGTCAAGTCCTCTAGAATATAAGATCATGCAGGAAAGGGACAGTTTATTATCTTATCTGTAGTGATGCCTGGCTTAGGGGCTTGCACTTTATAGCCATGAAGAAAAATCATAGTAGGACTAAAGTGTATCTCTAGTATAAAATATTTAAGCCAGTGGACAATAGTTTTTGCCTTTTTGTATTAAGAGATTAATTATGTTTCTATTTTGATATTAATTATGAGTCTAATATATTATAGCTTCTAATTCTTCCCAAACAGAAAAATTCAAAGTTCCCTTTAAACAAAAATGATGTAACATGGACTCCAGGTATCTTGCAGGGAGTGGCCCTCATTGAACCATGTGAAGAATGGAAGAAAGTGGGACAAGCTTTCCTGTTACCAAGAGCAAAATATGGTGAAGATGTTAAGACATGCTGGACAAGGTAATACTTAAACGCCCTACAAAGTAATATCTTTAAATTACTTATTCAAAACTTACCTGTTGAGGTATAGAGAAATTAACTTCCAAAAAAACGTTGAATCTCATCCTAGGTAAACACTATGCATTATTCAGTTTGAAAATTTAATTCATGCAATCATTGGTGACTCTAATTTATTCACTGTAAATTTGGAGGCTCAGCTTATAACAAAGGTGGAAACCTGAGTTAATTAGCAAGTTATTTTTCAGATTTACATTAGCAATATTTTATTGTTGCTTACAGACTGAGTCAGGCACTTCAATTCAACCCTAGTCTGGAGCCAATGATATAGTCAAGGTTGAACTCCTAAATCTATCAATCAAAATTGGATCAATACCATCATTTGATCTGTAGCAGTCAGCTTGAATGCCTATTGAGTTCATCCTTCATTCCTAACTTTCCCCAGTTCTTCCCCTAGGTTTTGAGAAATCTTAGCATGTTTCTATGCTTCTGTAAAGTTTCCAACCATCCACTATACGATCATCATGATAAAAGTATTTACTACTCAAGGTAGTTATAAGGATTAAATAAGGAAATTATTTAGGACATGAAATATTACTGATGTTCAATAACTTAATTATTGCTTACTTCTCCAAGAAGAGGGAGAATAAATGAGAAGTAGAAAAAAGAAAAAGCCAATTTATAGATGTGTAAATTTCTAAACCTCAAAGAAAAACTGACTAGTGTGATCCAGTGAAAATAATTTTCAGAGTCAGCCAATTCTGGGTCTGGAGTCCAGATTCACAATATAAACTGCATAATATTAAATAGATCACTTAAGTTCTCTGAGCCTCCATTTCCTTATCTACAAAAAAGAGCTAGCAACAACTGCCCTATATAAATTGGGAGGATTATGGGAGATAGCATAGATAAAGCTCTGAAAGATAAAAAAAAAAGTGAGAGACTGTAAAAAGGGGTTAAATTAGTACAGCATTGGTATGTAGACTGGCCCACCATAGCTACTGATATGAAAGATGCTCTGTTTACTTGGTGATTCCCCCTCAAATGTAAATGAAAATACTAGGCCTCAATACCATTTTAAAGTAATATAGCTGAGCTATACCTGTGCTACCTTGTTATTGTTGTTTGTGCCAGGAGTTTGTTTACCTGTTGAATTACTTGGACAGGACATCAATAAACAGGCAGAGCACTTTGAAAAGCTGAGGGTACTGGAAGCAATCCTTGGGGGGAAGCTGAGTGGGCTGTTTGGAGGACCAGGATGCCACACAGAGCTCAATGATGTGTGGAACCAGATTAAAGACATCATGTCTCAACGCTTCATTGTGATAGAGTTTGTGAAATGTCTTCTCCAAAACACAAATTCTTTCCCCTGTGCCCAATGGGATTCTTTAACGGCCCCCAAAAGCCTTTATCTTGTCCCTTCAGACAATCCCAAGCGATTAGCTTTAAATCTCACTGATTTGTACAATCCCAAATTTTGTACAAAATTAAGTATCCACTAAATGCTTATTGAATAGAAGCAATAACTTATTCAAATTAAGATAAATACATCTCTTTCATGATGGAAGAGGAAATTGGTGAAATTTTCTTAGAAAATAATGAAGAATTACAAACAAGAGATATTAAAGTGTTTATGCCCTATGACGCTCTAATTTTACTCCTACGAAATAATTCAAGAGAAAAATAAAGCTATATCCATGATGTATTCTGTGCTAAGCAGTATTATTTGAAATAGTGTAAATATTTAACAAAACAGAGTTGCTCAAGTAGATTATAGCTTTTCACAAGATATTATGTGTACCCTAAAAGGCATAATTATAAAGATACTATTGTAATATATTATAAAAAAAAGCAACATTTTGTAACAGCAGGAGCATACACAGGCCTTAATTATGCTATGTTAATAATTACATTAAAATACGTATAATCATGCATAGCTACAAAAAACAATGCAAACTATGAACAGTTGTTAATTCAGGATGGTCAAATTATTAATATTTAATAGAAAAATATTGACAATGTTTTAAAAATAATTAAAGAGAAAATATGAGCCTGAAAACACTATATACCAGGAACAGGAGCCAAGTTCAGTGTTAGTGTATTGAATCTGCTTCAGATTATCACAGAGGCCAGAGACCTGACAGAAACCATCCTGCTTTGTGATGATGACTTGGTTCAGTGTCCTTCAACCTCTGTAGATACAAGTTTCCTGAGGCTCTGAAGGCAGGAACCGTGGATGTCATATTTTGTGCTTATCTCCTGCATTTTTACAAGAACACACATCGCAAGAAATATTCAATTTGTTTAATCATAAAAGTGGTCATTGTTGGATTGCAAGTAGTATATATCATATCATTTAAAAACTAGCGATACAGCTATCTCATTTCAAAAAAAATCACTTTGAAGATGTTTACTTAGAATCTTTTCTGATATTCAGAGAAATAATGTCCATATGGATTATGCTGCCTAGAATGTGTCATTCCCCCAAATTGGCTATTATCCAAACAATCTATTGTAAATTCATCTTTTTATTTTCAAGAAATAAACTGCTTTAAAACTATTGTCATTTACAGCTGATATTTTGCTGAGAAATAATTTTGATAAAGAAAATCAGACTTCTTAAATGGGATGGAAAGTACATGAAAGGTGAGTAGAAGGCACATTAAAGATACATTTTGTTTATTTTACAACCATGTGTATGTACAGTCCCTTCGATTTTAATCTGTACTCTTGTTAACTCAGTATTAACATAATGCATAACAAACAAGTCTCAATATAACCAGTACTCAAATTAACAATTGCAGAATCCTCACTCAAACACGCACTGCACATTGTTTATCGATGGCATTTTGCTTACAGATGAAAATCAAACCACAAGAAAATCAATTAACATTGAATATTTAGAAAAGAATTTAGAGGATATCCAAGACTAAGCAACAATTTTTAAATCTTTGATTTTTTTCAAATCCAGTCTAGAATTATAGCGTTTAATTCTAGAGAAATTTGAATCTAGAAAGGCCTTAGGAATGAATAATCTTATTTTATAAATGACTAAATGGAGGATCAAACAGGTGACCACCAGTCGGTGATATAATCCAAAGCTCGAGGTCAATCACCAGTTAGTCACTCACCCAAAACTCAAATATCAGACACGACTTCAATCATGAACAATTCCTCATACACCATCCTTAGTGATGTCTTTGAAATATTACCAAATTTAGCGTCATCAAGGAAGATTTGGTTACACTTCTGAAGTTATATGTACTGAGCCAATGAAAACCCCTTCTTTCAATAAAGAGACAAAGACCACACAAACCCACTCATGTCTGTATAGTCATGCAAAGAATTTTCTGGGAATAGGAGTAATAGCAAAAATACTTTTAAGAATGTATGCTTGTGCTTAACCAAAGATATATTTTAATTGCAGATTTATTTATATGAGATTTCATTTGGGAATTTAAAATCTTTCATCAAGTTTCAATGTCTATGGCTGCTACAAGGAGTTAAAGAAAATGAAAAGCTGATTTTAAAAACTGAAATATAATTTCAATAACATCATATCTCTTAAAAGCCCTGTGTCCAGAGAAGATAAAATAAAACAATTTCTGGGTGATTTTTCAAGCAGTGTGCTTTGAAAATTATCCTCATATACAAATTCTTTGATTTCTAGTGGTCACTGTTTGATTGAAAATAGTACATATTGTGTAATTTACAAACTAAAGAAATGGCTAACTCATTTCAAAAAAGTCTTTGAAGATGTTTACTTAGAATGATATCTGATGTTCAAAGAAGTAATATCCACATGGAACTTGGGTACATATTTCTCTATCAATAGGATAATTTGTCACAAGCAATTACAGAACATACAATAAATAAAATACTGCCTACAGAATTTTCAGACTGCTAAGCCAGTTTTCTTTGTTAGTTGCAAAGGTGTGAGGCACAGGGACATTTAAGACCTATTATGCCTAATGACCCTCCATCTTGTTAAAGAAAATTAAAGGACAACTTCTTCAATGAAACTTTTACATTTAAATTGATGAAAGACCACTAAAGACAAATGATTTGCAGCAAGGATGGTCCATGAATGAGAAGTTTTTCCATCTTAGACCTGTGTCTATAAACATCCAGTTACAACTATTTTTTCAGGTAATTTGTATAGGTCATGTAAAATCAACTTGTCTTAAATAAAAGTGTGTATATATTTTATATTTAAAAACTTGATTTTTGAAATATTTTGGAAAAAATGATTCTTAAGTGCTAAGTTGCAAATTATATTTTAAGTAAACTTTAAATTTGACATGAAGCAATTATCCTGTGTTTTGGACACGGTTCAAATGTATCCCTCACAGGTTTGTGTGGTGGGAACTTAGTCCTTAGAGTAACAGTATTGGGATGTGGTGTAGAGCCTTTAAGAAGTGGAGCCCAGTGGGAAGTAATTAGGTCATTGAAGCTGCTGTCCTTGGAAGGAATTGATGCAATTCTTATAGAGCTCTGGTTATTTCTTGCAAGGGAGTTATTATCAAGAAGAGGGAAAGACTGATCCCTCCCTGGTCTCTGTTTAGCTTCCTATGATGTCATCTCCATGTGATGTAGCCAAGCGAGTTTTCACCTGAGCCATCTCAATATTGGCACCATGCCCTTGAACCTCCAGAACTGTGAGAAAATTAAACCTCTTTTTATAAGTTACCCAGCCTTAAGCATTTTGTTAGAGTAAAAGAAAAGTTTACTAATATATAACCAGTTATTTTCCTCTTTAAAATATTTTGTATATTCAATAATAGAATATTAGAAAAATATGATTTATAAAATTAAACACAAAAATGTAGCAGCTGCATATGGTTTTTAAACTATGTGGTTTTTAATTTATGAATTTAATAATTTGTTCATTAAATATAATTTCTAGTTCTGCTTTGCTAGCTCAATGTTTCCCAAAATATAAATATATAATGATAGGAATTTACAAAAGAAAATTTGGTTTCTGTGTGATACAGTAAGTTTAGAATATCCTGGCTAACATTAAGTAAGTTTAATGTAGCACTCTCTATGACTTTCAAAGTGCTAATGTGCACCATGAGTCTGTCCTGGGGTATATTGAATAAAAAATTTTCCTAAGAGTTGACTGTACCACCATTATTTATGTAGAATTTGCATAAAACATATCAGTAAATACCAATTTAATTACAAGTCATGAAGTGACTTTTTCTTTTTTAGTTACCAGGGTTCCAGGAAACACCAGATATTGATGTGTGTATCATTTAGTATTATAAATTTATATACACATATAAATTTACTTTATTTACTTTACTTTCCCAAGTGTAGCAAAACTGTAAGTTGTTTACAGCAGTGTCTTTTCTACCCATTTTCTACCCATTTTCCTTGGTTATGAATGCTCAGCTGTTACTTGGGCACAGTGCCACCTACAATAAAGCCTGCATTTACCAGTCCTCCATGTGATGTTTAAGAATGTATATAGGATAGCTTTGGGGAAATCTTAAAAGATAGCTGGTATGTGCTGACATACTGTGTTCTGTTTTCCATGTTGCTACCTCTAGCATAAATGTGCTGTGTTTCTGGAAGATACTGCTATGATATTTCACTGCCACTCACCACCCACCCTCTGTGGGATGTGACCCTCATCTTCATAGTTCAAAATGCATCCTGTTCTCAGAATTTTCTTCCCCTCTGAACAGGGTTTGGAATTTAGACAGGGCTTGGGTTGAGGCGGTGTGAGTATATTATAATGTGCATGGACTCCACTGGGCCAGTAAGAGTCTCACTTCCTGAATTTGAAAATCTGTTCTATAGAAAGATGATTCTTGATATTGAATGGTTGGAATAGAAGTATGCTAGAGGGATGATCTGCCTCTTTTCATTCTTGAACATCCCAGAACTGCTCTCATGTTCTACTTCTTCAGACAAATTCTTTGAATTTCCTTTTTCTATCTAAGCCAGCCCAAATGGGTTTCTGTTGCTTACATCCAAAGGTGGGGGCACTTAACATTATTAAAATATGGTGATTTTGAAGTTTGAAGGAAAGATTCACATAACGACATTGCATCTGTGATATTTAATTTTAGGGGTCAATTTGAGTGGGCCAAGGAGTTCCCAGATTAAACCTTTTTTTGGAATGTGTCTGTGAGGGCGATTCCAGATGAAATGAGCATTGGGTCAGTGCACTCAGGAGACTGTCCTCCCCAGTGTGCTTGAGTATCATCCAATTCAAACAGGGTCTGAACACAATCAAGGAGAAATTTGCCCCTTTTCTTGCCTGCCCCATTGTTTCAACAGGGACACAGAAACATCTCATTGTATTTCATTAGCTGCTAGGGGCTGGGAATTACATCATGAGCTCCCCTGGTTCAGGCCTTTGGGCTTATATTGAATTACACTGATGGCTTCCTTGGATCTCTAGCTTGCAGATAACAGAGGTTGGAGTTTTTGTAGCCTCCATAATCATGTGAGCCAATTTCTCATAAGAAATCCTCTACACATCTTTCTCCTATTGATCTGTTTCTCTGGAGAACTCTGACTAAAACAATATCTAAAACCCCTATTTATACCAAAGTGAAATTTAAGAAATCAGTCCAGGAAACCTAGATTACAGAAACATTTGCACTGATGCAGAAATTCAAACCCCTTCCTACTCCTCTTTCCAATGTTTCCAGTAATCCTGGCACATAAATAAACAACTTTATTATTTCAGGTGCCTACTAACAGATTGGCCTGTCCCCATATCTTTCTCTTCATGAACATCTGCCGGGTTACCACCCTAAAACTTTGTATTCATCATTTGTCAGAAAACATCCACGCCTTCCTTTTGCCTATCAATCACTTCAAACGCAATTCCCTGCTGCCTAGTGTTTCCATCACCCATTTCTGTCTTAACTGTCTAGTCAAAGAGATCTTTGGTAAAATTCCTGTCAATAGGCCTAGACTTTAATTCTCACAATATATTCAATGATTTTTTTCTCTTCTTTGGAGAAAAAAGATATGGAAATAATTTACGATTCTTAATTATTCTCAAGTTACATAAAATCTGTGTGCATTTTTGTTTGAAATATATATATCATACATACTTACAACAAATGGACTATGCAAGATTACAAAATTTTTGTAAGAAATCACTGCTAAGAATTTCTACCAGCTTGTGGTTGAGGTAATTACTGAAAGAAAAGAGCAGCTTGCTGATTAAACTTCTCATATGAAATAATGACCTATGTTTGGATATCATCACTGACAATCATTTCCACCACATCAGGCGTTACAGAAAGGGCAAGCATCACTTCTTTTCTTTAAAACAGCAAAATTCTTTGGATTTTCCTAAAATGTAATAGTCCCAAATCTCCCACTATAAAAGCAGAGACTAGAGCTAAAACTATTTTGACAATATCTGAACACTGCATAGTAAACATTTATACGATGGATGAAACATTCGTAGAAAAGCATTTGACTGGTCTCAAGGTTCTTATTTTAAATTTTTGCTTCATTTATATTTTAAAAAATTTAAATTAGGTCTAGTATGGAAAGGAGAGCCACCTTGATTATGACTTATACCTAAGATACCACTCCCTGTTCATTCTCAGCCAACTATAGGATAAAAGTAATTTCGGCAATTGCTTAGGACCCTACACTTTTTAGAAAATGTCAGCATTCAGGCTTTACAGAAAATAAAAATACACTGTTTTTAGATTCATTCTGCCCACTAGCCTATCAAAATCACCAAGACAACTGTAGGGATCCTACCACTGCCCCAGCCTTGTGTCATAACACCTCTTTTGAGGTTCCTTTTTCCTCCATTCACTGCAAATCTTCCTGACAGCTTTAATAGGCTCCTAAGATAATGAAGCAAATGAGGCCATACTCTTCAGGTCATCAAATAGGTTAGACTTCCTTTAGGAACCCAAAACTTCCTCAGTCCCTGTTGAAACACTTTGGACTTAGCTTTATCTTTGATCAGTTTGCTAATTTGTTCCCCCCACCTCTGGCCATTTTTATGGCCAGTTTTCTTCTTACCCAGAGCCCTTATTCCACTGTCCACAGTCAAGTCGGCCTTTCAAGGAGGAATTTCCCTACAACACTTCATAATCTCCCCAACTTTTCTTGATCTTTCTGTTCTGTGATGCCATTGCACGTAGAAGTACCTCAATAAATAGCTTCAATTATTACCCAGTTCTTTTTGTTACTTTTGCTCCTTTACCAGATTGTAAGCACCAGGGTGACAAATTTAAACTGCGCCTTCCTACAACACTAGGAGAATACTGCTAGGTTAATACTTGTTGGCAGAACAATAAAATATCGTTTTGTCATCTTAGTCACTGGCATTGATTTAATGGCAGACCACACCTGCCTTCCCACTTTGTGACCAGTACACATACTACATACTATATTTCTATTTGGTATTCTCCTTATGCTATATTTTAGGTAGCTAAATACTCCTTATTTTTCAAGTCTCCAGTGAGGTCTTACTTCCTCAGAAACGCATTTCTTGTAAGCCCAAGACTGGTTTACTTCTTTACTGTAGGATTATTCGTAATTGTAATTGAGTAATTAGAAATTGGTTAGTCAAGGCCAGTCAGTGGTTCTTGATGATGCATGCTCTTCTATCCCCAGGACATTTTTCAATGTCTAGAGGTGTGTTTGGTTATCACAGTTAGGGCCAGGGGATGGTTGCCACTGGCAGTTACTGAGTAAAGAGTAGGGGTGCTGCCAAATATCCCACAATACACACAAAAAAATTCATCCAGCTCAAATGTTGTTAGAGTTAATGTTTAGGAATACTGCCTAGCTCCATGGCATAATATCACATTGATATGTGTTTTGATGTTCACTCTCAAGCTACTGAAAATACTATAAGACTCAGCTTTATAAAATTCTGATATATTGAGGAATGTTATCTACCACATTGAACATTGTGTCCTTTCAGAAAAGAAAACAAAAGTTTTCTTTTCAGGACAAGTCATACTTTCTTATTCAATGAATTTCCTAGGTTATTGTATTTCCCTATTTTTTTGGCTGCTAAAATCAAAATATCTTTCAACATATAATAATAATATAATACATTTTATTTATTTTATTGCTGGTTTTATTATTTTTTATCTTTATTTCCTCTTTATTCTAATTTATTCAGTTGTTTCTTCCTTTTTTCAGACATAACAAATCCTTATTTATTTATTTATTTATTTATTTTGGTATTGGAGATGGAACTCAGGGGCACTCGACCACTGTGCCACATCCCAGCCCTATTTTGTGTTTTATGTAGAGACAGGGTCTCACTGAGTTGCTTAGCACCTCGCAGTTGCTGAAGCTGGCTTTGAACTTGCAATTCTCCTGTCTCATCCTCCCTAAGTGCTGGGATTACAGGCTTGTGCCACTTCGCCCGGCTAACAAATCCATTTTAAATGGAGCAACACTTTACACTTAAATAACTGATTAACTGGAGCAGAGAATCAAAAGAGGGACAGCTTATCAATAAATATGCTTTGAATCAACAGCTTTCGGAGAAAAATAAGAATGAATTTATTAATATCATCAGATTCATGAAAATAATAACAATAAACTAAACCTACAGTGACATAGTCAAATCTTTCATTTTAAGTGGAGAGAAAATTGACTCAAGAAATAAGATGCGTTGTCTAAGTTTATATAGTAGAACCAAAATTGTACCCAAGTATCTAGATTCCCATTCTCCTGGAAACAAATCTGCAAACAAACAAGAAATCCTTGTTCATCTGTTCTTCAGGTACCATAGACTCAAGGGTGGTTCAAGAGACTATCATTTAGGAAGACAAAATGTAAAACTTGAAGGTGCCAGTGATTGTTTATTAAGAACATAACGTCTACCACTTTATAGTTCTGTTGCCTTAATCACTTACTTCCCCAACAGAAAATTACACATCAGAATGCCACTGATTTCTACAACATCCTTGGAGAAAGAATGGCTTTAAATTCATAGATGAGAATTTAATCCTGAGAGATAAGCAGAAGCAAATGTCTTGGAGTTATCCTAAGAGAACACTCCTTTTAAAGAAGGTCACATTTATCTAAAAAATGCATCCAAGTCATGCAGGAATAACCTGCTATCCTAGGTAAAATGTGATCAGCTCCTCCACTTTTATGATGTCTTTCACACAAGTTCATGTTTGTTTTTTCTTTGCACTAACTTGTAGGACTTTTACAGTTTTTTGGATTTCACCACTGGATTATTATTATTCTTAATTCCTGATATAATTTTACATTAGAAAATAATGAGTTTACATCTTGGCCTTGCCACTGCTAGCCTTTCATTCACACATATATCAGGGAAGCCAGGAAATGGATCAATGCTCTTCTCTACTGTGTTTAGAAAACAAAGTCTCCTCCAAAATAGATATTTCACAAAGAGTTATTGAGTGAAATACCTAAATCATAGACAGAAGTCCTACCAGTACATTTTATTCTGTTATAAAATAATAAAATTTGACTTAGGTGGGTCCTAAAAGTTTGTTCATAGGTGGAGAAATCACACATCATACTTAATTTTTTGGCCAGGCTTTGAGACACATTTCTCCAAGAGTGAAGTATGAATGAAATTACATGTAATAAAAATATCTCTATGTAAACCATTATGTTTTGATATTAATATGGATATATCTACAATAAATATATATGGAGTAAAACTTTTAAATTCATCATATTATTTGTTTCCATTGAAAAAGTTCATTTACCATTTAAATCTTTTAAAATTTATTTATTCTAATTAGGTATACATGACAGCAAAATGCATTTTGATTCATTGTCCACAAATGGAACACAATTTTCATTTCTCTGATTGTACACAATATAGAGTCACACCATATGTGCAGTCATAGAAGTACCTAGGGCATTGATGTCCATCTCATTCCACCATCTTTCCTTCCCCTATGTCCACTCCATTCCCCTCCTTCCCCTTTGACCAAAGTTTCTCCATTCTTCCCATGCCCCCTCTACCCTTATGGATCATCGTCCACTTATCAGTGAGAAGATTTGGCCTTTGGATTTTTGGGACTGGCTTACTTCACTTAGCATGATATTCTCCAACTCCATCCATTTACCTGCAAATGCCATAATTTTATTCTCTTTTAATACTGAGTAATATTCCATTGTGTATATATACAACAGTTTCTTTATCCATTCATCTATTGAAAGGAATCTAGTTTGGTTCCACAGTTTAGCTATTGTGAAGCAGGGTTATTATTGAAATATGGTTTGTATTCCCTGTCATTTTGTTTTAATTTTGGTTTTTAACTTGATGTAGTTTCTCTTTTGATTGGCTTTTCCTTTAGTGTAGTTCCTCCCTTTGCCGATTTTCATTTGTTCCTCATGGAATATTTTCCATGAATGTTCTGTAGTGCAGGATTTCTCATTGTAAATTCTTTTAACTTTTATTTATCATGGAAAGTTTTCATTTCATCATCAAATCTGATGCTTAATTTTGCTGGGTATAAGATTCTTGGTTGGCATCCACTTTCTTTCAGAGCTTGGTATATGTTGTTTTAGGATCTCTTGGCTTTGAGGGTCTGGGTTCAGAAATCTGCTGAGATCCATATCAGTTTGTCCTTTATATGATCTGAAACTTTTCTCTTGTAGCTTTTAAAATCATATCCTTATTGTGTATGCTAGTTATTTTCAATATAATATGGCTTGGTGTGGATCTGTTGTAGTTTTGTACATTTGTGTCCTGTAAGCCTCTTTTATTTGCTTTTCCAATTCATTCTTCATGTTTGGGAAATTTTCTGATATTATTTCATTGAAGAGATTGTGCATTCTTTTGGTTTGTATCTCTGTGCCTTCTTCTATTCCAGTAATTCCTATATTTGATCCTTTCATGTTATCTTATAATTCTTGGACATTCTCTTCATGGTTTCTTACCATCTTCATTGTGTGGTTAACTTTATTTTCAAGATTATATATTTTGTCTTCATTACCTGAGGTTCTGTCTTCCAAGTGATCTAGTCTGTGATTCTTTCTATTGAGTTTTTTATTTGGTTTACTATTTCCTTCATTTCAAGGATTTCTGTTTGTTTTTTTCATAGTATCTCTTGAAGTAATCTTTTGCTACCTGTATTTGCTCTCTAATCTCTTTGTTGGATTGATCAATTACTGCCTGTAATTGCTCTCTTATATTATTCTGTCCTTCACAGATCAATTTAATTATGTACATTCTGAACTCCTTCTCTGACATTTCATCTGCTATGCTGTCAATGTATTTTATTATTGAATCATCTTGACAAATCCATTGACAGCATAGTAGATAAAATGTCAGAGAAGTTCAGAACATACAGAATGTTGTAGAGACTCAAGGGTTCCATGTCCACCCCTGAAAACAAAGATGGTCAGGACTGCTTAACCTAGAAGGTGAGAAGGGGAAAAGGAGCTTTGCTTCTTGAGTCCAAACTAGAGCCTGAGACTTAAGGCACAGTAACCCTACTTACTGGTAAAACAGGGCCAATTAATGCCTATCTTTGACCCCAAAGTTTGGTCAGTCCTATTCTAGAGCAGGCTTGGAAAAGTGTGGGGGGGGGTAGGAAGAGGGATGAGCAGAGGAGAAGCAGCCTGGGCACAGGACTGAAAGTTATTAAAAAGGAGTCAAACATCTCTTATTTTGAAAGGGGTAAAACAAATTAGGGAGAAGACCAATAATCCCTTACCTAATCTTGGTAATAATAAGTGTTTTAAAAATAATAAGTCACTTCTAACTGTTTTGTTGATGTTTTTACTTTTCAAAATAGGCAGTATATGTAATAAACTCTATAAACAGATGCTAAATAATAAAATGATGATAGAAATTATATCTAAACATTCCATATAGAAAGTAACTTTCCTAGTATCTTATTGGAAAGTATTCTTTATAAAAGTCCTATTATTAAGCTTGTATTTAAAAAACTAAATCACTCTATTATTGAATAAAAAATAGTATTTAGCTGGGCGCAGTGGTGCAAGCCTGTAATCCCAGCACTTAGAGAGGCTGAGACAGGAGAATCGCAAGTTCAAAGCCAGCCTTAGCAATGGTGAGGCACTAAGCAACTCAGTGAGACCCTGTCTCTACATAAAAAACATAAAATATGGCTGGGGATGTGGCTCAGTGGTTGAGTGCCCCTGAGTTCAATCTCCAGTACCAAAAAAAAAAAAAAAATAGTATTTAATTTCACATTGGTTGTTGGCCTAATTCAAAAGAAAGGTGTGAGAGAAGAAAAAAAATATACATATATTTGTATTTGTAAACACAAACCAACTCTATGAAAAGTACTTCCAAATATCCATTAATCATGTAGTAATTTTTTTAAAAGACATTTGAAACACATGGACTTCAACTAAAATGAAATCAGTTCAACCAATATCTGTGTGTAAATACAGGATTAAAATATAAACTGAATAAATTAAAATTTTTCTTCTAAAAATAATCATTCATTGCAAATTACTACTTCTAGGAAGCCAAAAAGTTGATTCCAACAAACAAAATTTTATTTTATTTTTTTTTACTTCTGACCACTATCTAGCTTTAAGTGCTTTACTTTCAGAAATGAATATACCTTTAAATTGTATATATTTTATGCTCCTAGTAAAACCTGTACATCATGTTGTCACTAAAAAAGAAACTTTTCAGCTGACTCCACATACACACTTAAAGGTATCTCCAGAGCCATTTCTTTACATTCTTATTTCTTTGAAAACAATCCCTTTAGAATATCTATTTAGAAAACCAAAGATGAAATTTTGGGTGGGTCTCAAAGAAAACTAGATAGCTAAGACTAAATGGTAGTGCTCTACTAAAAATGCATTTTTTCTATATAAGTAACATATTACAAATATTTGGCATTCTAAAAAATACAACAAAAAGTTTTCTCTCTATTCTTACTTCAACCATGTTTCCACATAAGCTTTTATTGCATAGCTGAAGAGAAGGTTAGCACTTTATTAACCACATTTTTCAAGAGTTTATAACAGTGTTGAAATTTCTTTTCTACCTTTCTTACTTGATACTGCAAGAAAACTCAATTATATGTTTGGAAACTCGAGAAGACTCATTTTAAGTGTTTTTATATATCTCTTTACTATTTTATATTGAAACCAAAACAAACTTTTCTCTCAACAACACAGGCACTGAAATGTTAAGACTCAACTGAAATAATAAGGCTTATTTTATTTTCATTGTATGATCTAATTTATCTCCATATCAAAGACATAATTTAAGGGAAAAAAGACTGAAAAAATGAATTAGTCTTTTAAATTTTTCATTAAAGAAAAATTTCCCTATCCTTTCTTTTCTCTTTCTTCTGTAAATGGCAATATTATTGAATCAACTTGGTAATAGAAAAAAGTGCAATTATATAAACATAGAAATAAATATGATTTAGTATATGAAAGATCCCCAACAGATTGCAGATATACTTACTAATAGCATTTTTTGACATTTTGGAGATATACAAATATAATTTATATAGCTACATAATGTTGTATATTCTTTGTATCTAGCAGAACTTATGCCTGTAAATGAATGAACATTTACAAATCATTTTTGACTTCTACTTTCTTATATGTATATTTGATTATTACAACTAAGGAATCTTATCTATTCACTGTGCTATTGTTAATGAGATTTTATGTTACCAATATGCATATAGAAAAGGGGAAATGCACATGTATCCTTTCAACTGTAAAATTAAAAATAGAAATACATATTTTCTACATTTGTGCAAAGCTTATGCTGTATGCAGTTATCATGGGCAATAAATCACATTAGGCAGTGTGAGATGTGAGATAAAGAATAAAGATTTCTAGGCTGGGGATATAGCTCAGTTGGTAA